>JANJGN010002820.1:0-58634 GCA_026770705.1 Isurus oxyrinchus
CCCGTTCTCTCCCCCTCCCCCCCGTTCTCCAACATTCTCTCTCCCCCTCCCCCCGTTCTCCAACATTCTCTCTCCCCCTCCCCCCGTTCTCCAACATTCTCTCCCCCCTCCCCCCATTCTCCAACATTCTCTCCCCCTCCCCCCGTTCTCTCCCCCTCCCCCCCGTTCTCCAACATTCTCTCCCCCTCCCCCCGTTCTCCAACATTCTCTCTCTCCCTCCCCCCGTTCTCCAACATTCTCTCTCCCCCCCTCCCCCCGTTCTCTCCCCTCCCCCCCCCGTTCTCCAACATTCTCTCTCCCCCCGTTCTCCAACCATTCTCTCTCCCCCCTCCCCCCGTTCTCCAACATTCTCTCTCCCCCTCCCCCCGTTCTCTCCCCCCTCCCCCGTTCTCCAACATTCTCTCTCGCCCTCCCCCCGTTCTCTCCCCCTCCCCGCCGTTCTCCAACATTCTCTCTCCCCCTCCCCCCGTTCTCCAACATTCTCTCTCCCCCCGTTCTCCAACATTCTCTCTCCCCCCGTTCTCCAACATTCTCTCTCCCCCTCCCCCCGTTCTCTCCCCCTCCCCCCCGTTCTCCAACATTCTCTCTCCCCCCTCCCCCGTTCTCCAACATTCTCTCTCCCCCCTCCCCCCCGTTCTCTCCCCCTCCCCCTGTTCTCCAACATTCTCTCTCCCCCCGTTCTCCAACATTCTCTCTCCCCCCTCCCCCCCCGTTCTCTCCCCCTCCCCCCGTTCTCCAACATTCTCTCTCCCCCCGTTCTCCAACATTCTCTCTCCCCCCTCCCCCCGTTCTCCAACATTCTCTCTCCCCTCCCGCCGTTCTCTCCCCCCTCCCCCCCGTTCTCCAACATTCTCTCTCCCCCTCCCCCCCGTTCTCCAACATCTCTCTCCCCCTCCCCCCGTTCTCCAACATTCTCTCTCCCCCCTCCCCCCGTTCTCCAACATTCTCTCTCCCCCTCCCCCCGTTCTCTCCCCCTCCCCCCGTTCTCCAACATTCTCTCTCCCCCCGTTCTCCAACATTCTCCCTCCCCCCGTTCTCCAACATTCTCTCTCCCCCTCCCCCCCGTTCTCCAACATTCTCTCTCCCCCTCCCCCCGTTCTCTGCCCTCCCCCCCGTTCTCCAACATTCTCTCTCCCCCCGTTCTCCAACATTCCCTCTCCCCCTCCCCCCGTTCTCTCCCCCTCCCCCCGTTCTCCAACATTCCCTCTCCCCCTCCCCCCGTTCTCTCCCCCTCCCCCCATTCTCCAACATTCTCTCTCCCCCTCCCCCCGTTCTCTGCCCCTCCCCCCCGTTCTCCAACATTCCCTCTCCCCCTCCCCCCGTTCTCTCCCCCTCCCCCCGTTCTCCAACATTCTCTCTCCCCCTCCCCCCGTTCTCTCCCCCTCCCCCCGTTCTCCAACATTCTCTCTCCCCCTCCACCCGTTCTCTCCCCCTCCCCCCATTCTCCAACATTCTCTCTCACCCCCGTTCTCCAACATTCTCTCTCCCCCCGTTCTCCAACATTCTCTCTCCCCCTCCCCCGTTCTGCAACATTCTCTCTCCCCCCTCCCCCCGTTCTCCAACATTCTCTCTCCCCCTCCCTCCGTTCTCTGCCCCTCCCCCCGTTCTCCAACATTCCCTCTCCCCCCCGTTCTCCAACATTCTCTCTCCCCCCGTTCTCCAACATTCTCTCTCCCCCTCCCCCCGTTCTCCAACATTCTCTCTCCCCCCGTTCTCCAACATTCTCTCTCCCCCTCCCCCGTTCTGCAACATTCTCTCTCCCCCTCCCCCCGTTCTCCAACATTCTCTCTCCCCCTCCCCCCGTTCTCTGCCCCTCCCCCCGTTCTCCAACATTCCCTCTCCCCCCCGTTCTCCAACATTCTCTCTCCCCCCCGTTCTCCAACATTCTCTCTCCCCCTCCCACCGTTCTCCAACATTCTCTCCCCCTCCCCCCGTTCTCTCCCCCTCCCCCCGTTCTCCAACATTCTCTCTCCCCCCTCCCCCCGTTCTCCAACATTCTCTCTCCCCTCCCCCCGTTCTCCAACATTCTCTCTCCCCCTCCCTCCGTTCTCTGCCCCTCCCCCCGTTCTCCAACATTCTCTCTCCCCCTCCCCCCGTTCTCTCCCCCTCCCCCCCCGTTCTCCAACATTCTCTCTCCCCCTCCCCCCGTTCTCTGCCCCTCCCCCCGTTCTCCAACATTCTCTCTCCCCCCGTTCTCCAACATTCTCTCTCCCCCTCCCCCCGTTCTCCAACATTCTCTCTCCCCTCCCCCCGTTCTCTGCCCCTCCCCCCGTTCTCCAACATTCTCTCTCCCCCCGTTCTCCAACATTCTCTCTCCCCCCGTTCTCCAACATTCTCTCTCCCCCTCCCCCCGTTCTCCAACATTCTCTCTCCCCCTCCCCCCGTTCTCTGCCCCTCCCCCCGTTCTCCAACATTCCCTCTCCCCCCCGTTCTCCAACATTCTCTCTCCCCCCTCCCCCCGTTCTCCAACATTCTCTCTCCCCCTCCCCCCGTTCTCTCCCCCTCCCCCCGTTCTCCAACATTCTCTCTCCCCCTCCCCCCGTTCTCTGCCCCTCCCCCCGTTCTCCAACATTCCCTCTCCCCCCCGTTCTCCAACATTCCCTCTCCCCCCCGTTCTCCAACATTCTCTCTCCCCCTCCCACCGTTCTCCAACATTCTCTCCCCCTCCCCCCGTTCTCTCCCCCCTCCCCCCATTCTCCAACATTCTCTCTCCCCCCCGTTCTCCAACATTCTCTCTCCCCCTCCCCCCGTTCTCCAACATTCTCTCTCCCCCTCCCCCCGTTCTCTCCCCCTCCCCCCGTTCTCCAACATTCTCTCTCCCCCTCCCCCCGTTCTCTCCCCCTCCCCCCGTTCTCCAACATTCTCTCTCCCCCTCCCCCCGTTCTCTCCCCCTCCCCCCGTTCTCCAACATTCTCTCTCCCCCTCCCACCGTTCTCCAACATTCTCTCCCCCTCCCCCCGTTCTCTCCCCCTCCCCCCGTTCTCCAACATTCTCTCTCCCCCCCTCCCCCCGTTCTCCAACATTCTCTCTCCCCCTCCCCCCGTTCTCCAACATTCTCTCTCCCCCTCCCTCCGTTCTCTGCCCCTCCCCCCGTTCTCCAACATTCTCTCTCCCCCTCCCCCCGTTCTCTCCCCCTCCCCCCCCGTTCTCCAACATTCTCTCTCCCCCTCCCCCCGTTCTCTGCCCCTCCCCCCGTTCTCCAACATTCTCTCTCCCCCCGTTCTCCAACATTCTCTCTCCCCCTCCCCCCGTTCTCCAACATTCTCTCTCCCCCTCCCCCCGTTCTCTGCCCCTCCCCCCGTTCTCCAACATTCTCTCTCCCCCCGTTCTCCAACATTCTCTCTCCCCCCGTTCTCCAACATTCTCTCTCCCCCTCCCCCCGTTCTCCAACATTCTCTCTCCCCTCCCCCCGTTCTCTGCCCCTCCCCCCGTTCTCCAACATTCCCTCTCCCCCCCGTTCTCCAACATTCTCTCTCCCCCCTCCCCCCGTTCTCCAACATTCTCTCTCCCCCTCCCCCCGTTCTCTCCCCTCCCCCCGTTCTCCAACATTCTCTCTCCCCCTCCCCCCGTTCTCTGCCCCTCCCCCCGTTCTCCAACATTCCCTCTCCCCCCCGTTCTCCAACATTCCCTCTCCCCCCCGTTCTCCAACATTCTCTCTCCCCCTCCCACCGTTCTCCAACATTCTCTCCCCCTCCCCCCGTTCTCTCCCCCTCCCCCCATTCTCCAACATTCTCTCTCCCCCCCGTTCTCCAACATTCTCTCTCCCCCTCCCCCCGTTCTCCAACATTCTCTCTCCCCCTCCCCCCGTTCTCTCCCCCTCCCCCCGTTCTCCAACATTCTCTCTCCCCCTCCCCCCGTTCTCTCCCCCTCCCCCCGTTCTCCAACATTCTCTCTCCCCTCCCCCCGTTCTCTCCCCCTCCCCCCGTTCTCCAACATTCTCTCTCCCCTCCGCCCCGCCCCCGTCACCAACATTTGTTAACGGTTTTTCCGCGCGAGTAACGGCCACTGACCCTGCTCCGCCTCCCGCCCCCTGACACCTGATTGGTCAGGCTGATTGACAGCTCCGGCAGCCAATCATTCCCGGGATTGCCAGGCCTTTGGCCTGTCCACCTGACTCAGCGGCCAATCAACGCCATCCGTCCGCCCGGCGGTAAACTGCCTCCGCCCCGCCCCCTTGCCCCGATCATCGCCCATCTCCATATTACACGTGCCCGTGACCCGCACCTTCCTGGGAAACGCAACCCCCCCGCCCCTCCCCCCAACCCCTCCCCCCCCAAACCCCCCCCCGCCCATCCCTCCCTCCCCAACACCCCCCGCCCCTCCCCCCCAACCCTCCCATCCTCCCCCCAACCCCCCATCCCTCCCCCCCAACCCTCCCCATCCCTCCCCCCGTCCCTCCCCCCATCCCTCCCCCCAACCCCCCATCCCTCCCCCCCAACCCTCCCCATCCCTCCCCCCGTCCCTCCCCCCATCCCTCCCCCCAACCCCCCATCCCTCCCCCCCAACCCTCCCCATCCCTCCCCCCCAACCCTCCCCATCCCTCCCCCCGTCCCTCCCCCCATCCCGCATCCCTCCCCCCACCAAACCCCCCCATCCCTCCCCCCCAACCCTCCCCATCCCTCCCCCCCAACCCTCCCCATCCCTCCCCCCGTCCCTCCCCCCATCCCCGCATCCCTCCCCCCACCAAACCCCCCCATCCCTCCCCCCCAACCCCGCATCCCTCCCCCCAACCCCTCCCCCAACCCCCCCATCCCTCCCCAAAACCCCCCCATTCCTTCCCCCCATCCCTCCCCCAACCCCCCAACCCCCCCGTCCCTCCCCCCAACCCCCCCATCCCTCCCCCCAAAACCCCCCCATTCCTTCCCCCCATCCCTCCCCCCAACCCCCCCGTCCCTCCCCCCAACCCCCCCATCCCTCCCCCAAAACACCCCCATTCCTTCCCCCCATCCCTCCCCCAACCCCCCCAACCCCCCCGTCCCTCCCCCCCAACCCCCCCCGTCCCTCCCCTCCAACCCCCCATCCCTCCCCCATCCCTCCCCCCAACCCCCCCATCCCACCCCCCAACCCCCCATCCCAACCCCCCCATCCCTCCCCCCCATCCCTCCCCCCCAACCCCCCATCCCTCCCCCCACCAAACCCCCCCATCCCTCCCTCCAACCCCCCATCCCTCCCCCAAAACCCCCCATTCCTCCCTCCCAAAACACCCCCATCCCTCCCCACCAACCCCCCACCCCTCCCCCCACCAAACCCCCCCATCCCTCCCCCAACCCCCCCATCCCTCCCCCAAAACCCCCCCATTCCTCCCTCCCAAAACACCCCCATCCCCTCCCCCCCAACTCCCCATCCCTCCCCCCAACCCCCCCAACCCCCCATCCCTCCCCCAACCCCCCCATCCCTCCCCAACTCCCCCATCCCTCCCCCCCAACACCACCATCCCCCCCCAACCCCCCATCCCTCCCCCCACCAAACCCCCCCATCCCTCCCCCCAACCCCCCCATCCCTCCCCCCAACCCCCCCATCCCTCCCCCCAACCCCCCATCCCTCCCCCAACCCCCCCATCCCTCCCCCCCAAACCCACCATCCCCCCCAACCCCCCCATCCCTCCCCCCCAACCCCACCATCCCCCCCAACCCCCCATCCCTCCCCCCCAACCCCCCATCCCTCCCCCATCCCTCCCCCCAACCCCCCCATCCCACCCCCCAACCCCCCATCCCAACCCCCCCATCCCTCCCCCCCATCCCTCCCCCCCAACCCCCCATCCCTCCCCCCACCAAACCCCCCCATCCCTCCCTCCAACCCCCCCATCCCTCCCCCAAAACACCCCCATCCCTCCCCCCCAACTCCCCATCCCTCCCCCCAACCCCCCATCCCTCCCCCAACCCCCCCATCCCTCCCCCCAACTCCCCCATCCCTCCCCCCCAACACCACCATCCCCCCCCCATCCCACCCCCCAACCCCCCATCCCAACCCCCCCATCCCTCCCCCCCATCCCTCCCTCCCAACCCCCCATCCCTCCCCCCACCAAACCCCCCCATCCCTCCCTCCAACCCCCCCATCCCTCCCCCAAAACCCCCCATTCCTCCCTCCCAAAACACCCCCATCCCTCCCCACCAACCCCCCACCCCTCCCCCCCACCAAACCCCCCCATCCCTCCCCCCAACCCCCCCATCCCTCCCCCAAAACCCCCCCATTCCTCCCTCCCAAAACACCCCCATCCCTCCCCCCCAACTCCCCATCCCTCCCCCCCAACCCCCCCAACCCCCCATCCCTCCCCCAACCCCCCCATCCCTCCCCAACTCCCCCATCCCTCCCCCCCAACACCACCATCCCCCCCCAACCCCCCATCCCTCCCCCCACCAAACCCCCCCATCCCTCCCCCCAACCCCCCCATCCCTCCCCCCAACCCCCCCATCCCTCCCCCCAACCCCCCATCCCTCCCCCAACCCCCCCATCCCTCCCCCCAAACCCACCATCCCCCCCAACCCCCCCATCCCTCCCCCCAACCCCACCATCCCCCCCAACCCCCCATCCCTCCCCCCCAACCCCCCATCCCTCCCCCATCCTCCCCCCAACCCCCCCATCCCACCCCCCAACCCCCCATCCCAACCCCCCCATCCCTCCCCCCCATCCCTCCCCCCCAACCCCCCATCCCTCCCCCCACCAAACCCCCCATCCCTCCTCCAACCCCCCATCCCTCCCCAAAACCCATCTCCCCCAACTCCCATCCTCCCCCAACCCCCCATCCCTCCCCCAACCCCCCCATCCCTCCCCCCAACCTCCCCCATCCCTCCCCCCCAACACCACCATCCCCCCCCATCCCTCCCCCCACCAAACCCCCCCATCCCTCCCCCCAACCCCCCCATCCCTCCCCCCAACCCCCCCATCCCTCCCCCCAACCCCCCATCCCTCCCCCCAACTCCCCATCCCTCCCCCCCAAACCCCATCCATCCCCCCAACCCCCCCATCCCTCCCCCCAACTCCCCCATCCCTCCCCCCCAACCCCACCATCCCCCCCCAAACCCACCATCCCCCCCAACCCCCCCATCCCTCCCCCCAACTCCCCCATCCCTCCCCCCCAACCCCACCATCCCCCCCCAACCCCCCATCCCTCCCCCCCAACCCTCCCATCTCTCCCCCCCAACCCTCCCATCCCTCCCCCCTAACACCCCCATCCCTCCCCCTCCAACTCCCCCATCCTTCCACCCCCAACCCCCCCATCCCTCCCCCCCAACCACCCATCCCTCCCCCGCCAACTCCCCCGTCCCTCCCCCCCAACCCCCCCATCCCTCCCCCATCCCTTCCCCCAACCCCCCCATCCCACCCCCCAACCCCCCCATCCCACCCCCCAACCCCCCATCCCACCCCCCCCAACCCCCCCATCCCTCCCCCCCAACCCCCCCATCCCACCCCCCAACCCCCCCATCCCTCCCCCCAAATATCCCCCATCCCTACCCCCATCCCTCCCCCCCAACCCCCCATCCCTCCCCCCACCAAACCCCCCCATCCCTCCCCCCAACCCCCCCATCCCTCCCCCAAAACCCCCCCATTCCTCCCTCCCAAAACACCCCCATCCCTCCCAACTCCCCCATCCGTCCCCCACAACCCCACCATCCCCCCCAAACCCCCATCCCCCCCAAACCCCCATCCCTCCCCCCCAACCCTCCCATCCCTCCCCCCCAACACCCCCATCCCTCCCCCTCCAACTCCCCCATCCCTCCCCCCCCCAACCCCCCCATCCCTCCCCCCAACCCCCCCCATCCCTCCCCCCCCACTCGCACATCCCTCCCCCCCATCCCCTCCCATCCCTCCCCCCCAACCCCCCATCCCTCCCCCCAACCCTCCCATCCCTCCACCCCCAAACCCCCCATCCCTCCCCCTGAAACCCTAACCCTCCCCCCCATCCCTCCCCGAACCCCCATCCCTCCCCCAAACCCCCTATCCCTCCCCCAACCCCCCCATCCCTCCCCCCAACCCTCCCATCCCTCCACCCCCAACCCCCCCATCCCTCCCCCCAACCCCCCATCCCTCCCCCCAACTCCCCCATCCCTCCCTCCCAAAACACCCCCATCCCTCCCCCCCAACCCCCCATCCCTCCCCCAACCCCCCCATCCCTCCCCCAACCCCCCCATCCCTCCCCCCAACTCCCCCATCCCTCCCCCCCAACACCACCATCCCCCCCCAACCCCCCATCCCTCCCCCCACCAAACCCCCCCATCCCTCCCCCCAACCCCCCCAACCCCCCATCCCTCCCCCAACCCCCCCATCCCTCCCCCCAACTCCCCCATCCCTCCCCCCCAACACCACCATCCCCCCCAACCCCCCATCCCTCCCCCCACCAAACCCCCCCATCCCTCCCCCCAACCCCCCCATCCCTCCCCCCAACCCCCCCATCCCTCCCCCCAACCCCCCATCCCTCCCCAACCCCCCCATCCCTCCCCCCCAAACCCACCATCCCCCCCAACCCCCCCATCCCTCCCCCCAACTCCCCCATCCCTCCCCCCCAACCCCACCATCCCCCCCAACCCCCCATCCCTCCCCCCCAACCCCCCATCCCTCCCCCATCCCTCCCCCCAACCCCCCCATCCCACCCCCCAACCCCCCATCCCAACCCCCCCATCCCTCCCCCCCATCCCTCCCCCCCATCCCTCCATCCCAACCCCCCCATCCCTCCCCCCCATCCCTCCCTCCCAACCCCCCATCCCTCCCCCCACCAAACCCCCCCATCCCTCCCTCCAACCCCCCCATCCCTCCCCCAAAACCCCCCATTCCTCCCTCCCAAAACACCCCCATCCCTCCCCCCCAACCCCCCACCCCTCCCCCCACCAAACCCCCCCATCCCTCCCCCCAACCCCCCCATCCCTCCCCCAAAACCCCCCCATTCCTCCCTCCCAAAACACCCCCATCCCTCCCCCCCAACTCCCCATCCCTCCCCCCAACCCCCCCAACCCCCCATCCCTCCCCCAACCCCCCCATCCCTCCCCCCAACTCCCCCATCCCTCCCCCCCAAACCCACCATCCCCCCAACCCCCCCATCCCTCCCCCCAACCCCCCCATCCCTCCCCCAAAACCCCCCCATTCCTCCCTCCCAAAACACCCCCATCCTCCCCCCCAACTCCCCATCCCTCCCCCCAACCCCCCCAACCCCCCATCCCTCCCCCAACCCCCCCATCCCTCCCCCCAACTCCCCCATCCCTCCCCCCCAACCCCCCCATCCCTCCCCCCAACTCCCCCATCCCTCCCCCCAAACCCACCATCCCCCCAACCCCCCCATCCCTCCCCCCAACTCCCCATCCCTCCCCCCAACCCCACCATCCCCCCCAACCCCCCATCCTCCCCCCCAACCCTCCCATCCCTCCCCCTCCAACTCCCCCATCCTTCCACCCCCAACTCCCCCGTCCCTCCCCCCCAACCCCCCCATCCCTCCCCCATCCCTCCCCCCAACCCCCCATCCCACCCCCCAACCCCCCCATCCCACCCCCCCAACCCCCCATCCCACCCCCCAACCCCCCCATCCCTCCCCCCAAACCCCCCATCCCTCCCCCCATCCCTCGCCCCCATCCCTCCCCCCAAACATCCCCCATCCCTCCCCCCAAACCCCCCCATCCCTCCCCCCAAACCCCCCCATCCCTCCCCCCAAACATCCCCCATCCCTCCCCCCATCCCTCCCCCCCAACCCCCCCATCCCTCCCCCCACCAAACCCCCCCCATCCCTCCCCCCAACCCCCCCATCCCTCCCCCAAAACCCCCCCATTCCTCCCTCCCAAAACAACCCCCATCCCTCCCAACTCCCCCATCCGTCCCCCACAACCCCACCATCCCCCCCAAACCCCCATCCCCCCCAAACCCCCATCCCTCCCCCCCAACCCTCCCATCCCTCCCACCCAACTCCCCCATCCCTCCCCCTCCAACTCCCCCATCCCTCCCCCCCAACCCCCCCATCCCTCCCCCCAACCCCCCCCATCCCTCCCCCTCCAACTCCCCCATCCCTCCCCCCCAACCCCCCCATCCCTCCCCCCAACCCCCCCCATCCCTCCCCCCCCACTCGCACATCCCTCCCCCCCATCCCCTCCCATCCCTCCCCCCCAACCCCCCATCCCTCCCCCCAACCCTCCCATCCCTCCACCCCCAAACCCCCCATCCCTCCCCCTGAAACCCTAACCCTCCCCCCCATCCCTCCCCGAACCCCCATCCCTCCCCCAAACCCCCCATCCCTCGCCCCCCAACCCTCCCATCCCTCCCCCCCAACCCCCCATCCCTCCCCCCAACCCTCCCATCCCTCCACCCCCAAACCCCCCATCCCTCCCCCTGAAACCCTAACCCTCCCCCCCATCCCTCCCCGAACCCCCATCCCTCCCCCAAACCCCCCATCCCTCGCCCCCCAACCCCCCCATCCCTCCCCCCAACCCCCCCATCCCTCCCCCCCCACTCGCACATCCCTCCCCCCAAACCCCTCCAATCCCTCCCCCCCAACCCCCCATCCCTCCCCCCAACCCTCCCATCCCTCCACCCCCAAACCCCCCATCCCTCCCCCTGAAACCCTAACCCTCCCCCCCATCCCTCCCCGAACCCCCATCCCTCCCCCAAACCCCCCATCCCTCCCCCCAACCCCCCCATCCCTCCCCCCCATCCCACCCCCAACCCCCCATCCCAACCCCCCCATCCCTCCCCCAAACATCCCCCATCCCTCCCCCCATCCCTCCCCCCCAACCCCCCATCCCTCCCCCCACCAAACCCCCCCATCCCTCCCCCCAACCCCCACATCCCTCCCCCCAACCCCCCCATCCCTCCCTCCCAAAACACCCCCATCCCTCCAACTCCCCCATCCGTCCCCCACAACCCCACCATCCCCCCCAAACCCCCATCCCCCCCAAACCCCCATCCCTCCCCCCCAACCCTCCCATCCCTTCCCCCAACACCCCCATCCCTCCCCCTCCAACTCCCCCATCCCTCCCCCCCAACCCCCCCATCCCTCCCCCCAACCCCCCCCATCCCTCCCCCCCAACCCCCCATCCCTCCCCCCCAACCCTCCCATCCCTCCCCCCCAACACCCCCATCCCTCCCCCTCCAACTCCCCCATCCCTCCCCCCCAACCCCCCATCCCTCCCCCCCAACCCTCCCATCCCTCCACCCCCAAACCCCCCATCCCTCCCCCTGAAACCCTAACCCTCCCCCCCATCCCTCCCCGAACCCCCATCCCTCCCCCAAACCCCCTATCCCTCGCCCCCCAACCCCCCCATCCCTCCCCCCAACCCTCCCATCCCTCCACCCCCAAACCCCCCATCCCTCCCCCTGAACCCCCATCCCTCCCCCAAACCCCCCATCCCTCCCCCAAACTCGCTATCCCTCCCCCGAACACCCCCAACCCTCCCCCCAACCCCCCCATCCCTCCCCCTGAACCCCCATCCCTCCCCCAAACCCCCCATCCCTCCCCCCCAACCCCCCCATCCCTCCCCCAACCCCCCATCTCTCCACCCCAACCCCCCCATCCCTCCCCCTGAACCCCATCCCTCCCCCAAACCCCCCATCCCTCCCCCCCAACCCCCCCATCCCTCCCCCCAACCCCCCATCCCTCCCCCCAACCCCCCATCTCTCCACCCCAACCCCCCTATCCCTCCCCCCGAAACCCCCTATCCCTCGCCCCCCAACCCCCCATCCCTCCCCCCAACCCTCCCATCCCTCACCCCCAAACCCCCCATCCCTCCCCCTGAACCCCCATCCCTCCCCCAAACCCCCCATCCCTCCCCCAAACTCGCTATCCCTCCCCCCGAACACCCCCCATCCCTCCCCCCAACCCCCCCATCCCTCCCCCTGAACCCCCATCCCTCCCCCAAACCCCCCATCCCTCCCCCCCAACCCCCCCCATCCCTCCCCCCAACCCCCCATCTCTCCACCCCAACCCCCCTATCCCTCCCCCCGAAACCCCCAATCCCTCCCCCCCAACCCCCCCATCCCCTTTCCCCCAACCCCCCATCCCTCCCCCAAACCCACACATCCCTCCCCCCCAACCCCCCCATCCCTCCCCCCCAACCCCCCCATCCCTCCCCCCCAACCCCCCATCCCTCCCCCCCAACCCCCCCATCCCAACCCCCCATCCCTCCCCAACCCTCCCATCCCTCCACCCCCAAACACCCCATCCCTCCCCCTGAAAACCCATCCCTCCCCCCCAACCCCCCCATCCCTCCCCCAACCCTCCCATCCCTCCACCCCCAAACACCCCATCCCTCCCCCTGAAAACCCATCCCTCCCCCCCAACCCCCCCATCCCTCCCCCAACCCTCCCATCCCTCCCCCCAACCCCCCCATCCCTCCCCCCAAACCCCCATCCCTCCCCCAAACCCCCTATCCCTCGCCCCCTAACCCCCCCATCCCTCCCCCCAACCCTCCCATCCCTCCACCCCCAAACCACCCATCCCTCCCCCCCCAAACCCCCCATCCCAACCCCCCCATCCCTCCACCCCCGACCCCCCAATCCCTCCCCCAACCCCCCCATCCCTCCACTCCCGACCCCACCCCCCCATCCCCTCCCCCCCCCAACCCCCCCCGTCCCTCCACCCAACCTCCCCATCCCTCCCCGCGACCACCCCCACCCCTTCCCCTCATGACACTCCCCATCCCTTCCCCCCAAAACCCTTCCCCCCATAACCCTCCCCATCCATTCCCTGACCGAACCCTCCCCATCCCTTCCCCTCATAACCCTCCCCATCCCTTCCCCCCATAACCCTCCCCATCCCTTCCCCTAATAACCCTCCCCATCCCTTCCCCTCATAACCCTCCCCATTCCTTCCCCTCATAACCCTCCCCATCCCTTCCCCTAATAACCCTCCCCATCCATTCCCTGACCGAACCCTCCCCATCCTTTCCCCCCGAACCCTCCCCTTCCCTTTCCCCAAACCCTCCCCTTCCCATCCCCCCGAACCCTCCTGAGCCCTTCCCCCCTAAACATTTCCCATCCCTTCACCCCCCCCATCCCACCCCATCCCTTCCCCCTATAAACTCCCCATTCCCTCCACCCAAACCTTCCCCATCCCAAACCCCCGAACTCTCCCATCCCTCCCCCGCCCAATCCCTCACCATCTCTTCCCCCCGAGCCATCCCCATCCTTTCCCCATGAACCAGAAGCTTCACCATCCCTTCCCCCCCCGAACCCGTACCCTCCCCATTCCTTCCCCACGGAACCCACCCACTCCCTTTCCCCCAGAACCTTTCCTATCCCTTCCTCCCTGAGCCCTCCCCATCTCTTCCCTGCCCGAACCCTTCCTATCCCTTCCCCCCAAACCCTCCCCATCCATTCCCCCACCCAAACCGTCCCCAACCCTTCCTCCGCCGAACACTCCCCATCCCTTCCCCCGCCAAACCCTCCCCATCCCTCCCCCGAACCCTCCCCATCCCTTCCGCTGAACCCTGCCCATCCCTTCCCCCCGAACATGAACGCTCCCCATCCCTTCCCCACATAATCTCTCTCTTTCCCTTCCCCCACGAACCCTCCCCATCCCTTCCACTCCGAAACCTCCTGATCACTTCCCCCCCGAAACCTCCCCATCACTTCACACCCCTGACACCCCCCATCACTTCATCCCCATTCCTTCCCCCCAACCCCTTCCCAACCCTTCCCTCCAAATCCTCCCCATCCCTACTCCCCCGAACTCCCCCATCCCTCCCGCCCTAACCCTTCCCATCCCTATTCCCCTGAACACTCCCCATCGCTTCCCCCGCCGAGCACTCACCATCCCTTCCCGCAGAGCCCTCCCCATTCCTTCCCCCCCCGAGCCCTCCCCATCCATTCCCTGACCCAACCCTCCCCTTCCTTTCCCCCGAACCCTCCCCTTCCCTTCCCCCTGAACCCTCCCCTTCCCTTCCCCCGAACCCTCCCCTTCCCTTCCCCCCGAACCCTCTTCAGTCCTTCCCCCAGAACCCCCCATCCCTTCCCCCCGAACCCTCCTGATCACTTCCCCTGAAACCTCCCCATCACTTCACACCCGACCCCCCCATCCCTTCACCCCCATTCCTTTCCTCAAAACCCTCCCCACCCCTTCCCCCCAAATCCTCCCCATCCCTACTCCCCCGAACTCCCCCATCCCTCCCGCCCTAACCCTCCCCATCCCTACTCCCCCGAGCTCCCCCATCCCTCCCGCCCCGAACCCTCCCCATCCATTCCCCCAGAGCCCTCCCTATCCCTTTCCTTCAGAACATTCCCCATCCCTTCCCCTAATAACCCTCTCCATCCCTTCCCCCTACAACCCTCCCCATCCCTTCCCCTAATAACTCTCCCCATCCCTTCCCCACATAACCCTCCCCATCCTTTCCCCACATAACCCTCCCCATTCCTTCCCCCTATAACCCTCCCCATCCCTTCCCCCTATAACCCTCCCCATCCCTTCCCCACATAACCCTCCCCATCCTTTCCCCACATAACCCTCCCCATTCCTTCCCCCTATAACCCTCCCCATCCCTTCCCCCCCGCGAGTCCTCCCATCGCTGCGCATGCCTTTCACCCCGAAACTTCCCCATCCCTTCCCTCCAGGGCCCTCCCTAACCCTTTCCTCCAGGACCTTCCCTATCCCTTCCCCTCATAACGCTCCCCATCCCTTCCCCCTATAACCCACCCCATCCCTTCCCCTCATAATGCTCCCCATCTCTTCCCCCTATAACCCTCCACATCCCTTCCCCCCTGAGCCCTCCCCATCCCTTCCCTGCGCATGCCTTCCACCCCGAACCCTCCCCATCCCTTCCCCCCAGAACACTCCCCATCCCTTCCCCCCAAGCCCCCCCCATCCATTTCCTGACCGAACCCTCCCCTTCCCTTCCCCTTGAACACGGTCCATCCCTTCCCCTGAAACCGAACCCTCTCCATCCCTTCCCCCCAGAAACCTCCCCATCCCTTCCCCCCAGAACCCTCCCCATCCAACCCCCCCAGAACCCTCCCCATCCCTTCCCGCCAGCCCCTCCGCAGCCCTTCCCCACGGACTCTCCTTATCACTTCCCACCGAACCCTCCCCATCCCTTCTGTCCAGAACCCTCCCCATCCCTTTCCCCCAGCCCCTCCACATCCCTTCTGTCCAGAACCCTCTACATCCCTTTCCCCCAGCCCCTCCACATCCCTTCCCCATGGACCCTCCCCATCCCTTTCCCCCAGCCCCTCCACATCCCTTCTGTCCAGAACCCACTACATCCCTTTCCCCCAGCCCCTCCACATCCCTTCCCCATGGACCCTCCTTATCACTTCCCCTCGAACCAGAACCGTTCCTATCCCTTCCCCCCAGAACACTCGCCATCCTTTCCCAACTGAATGCTCTCCATCCCTTCCCCCCAGAACCCTCCCCATCCCTTCGCCCCAGCCCCTCCCCATTCCTTTCCCCCCTGAGCCCTCCCCATCCATTCCCTGACCCAACACTCCCCTTCCTTTCCCCTGAACCCTCCCCTTCCCTTCCCCCCGAACCCTCCTCTTCCCTTCCTCCTGAACCCTCCCCTTCCCTTTCAACCAAACCTTCCCCTTCCCTTCCCCCCAAACCCTCCCCTTCCCTTCCCCCCTGAACACTCTTCAGTCCTTCCCCCAGAACCCCCCCATCCCTACCCCCCGAACCCTCCTGATCACTTCCCCCCAAAACCTCCCCATCACTTCACACCCGACGCCCCCATCCCTTCACCCCCATTCCTTTCCCCCAAACCTTCCCCGCCCCTTCCCCCCAAATCCTCCCCATCCCTACTCCCCTGAACTCCCCCATCCCTCCCGCCCCGAACCCTCCCCAACCATTCCCCCAGAGCCCTCCCTATCCCTTTCCTCCAGAACCTTCCCCATCCCTTCCCCCTATAACCCTCCCCATCCCTTCCCTAATAACCCTCCGCATCCATTCCCCACATAACCCTCCCCATCCCTTCCCCCTATAACCCTCCCCGTCCCTTCCCCCCCCGTGAGACCTCCCCATCCCTGGCGCATGCCTTCCACCCTGAAACCTCCCCATCCCTTCCACGCAGAACCCTCCCTATCCCTTTCCTCCAGAACCTTCCCCATCCTTTCCCCTCATAACGCTCCCCATCTCTTCCCCCTATAATCCGCCACATCCCTTCCCCCCTGAGCCCTCCCCATTCCTTCCCTGCGCATGGCTTCCACCCCGAACCCTCCCCATCCCTTCCCCCCCAGAACACTCCCCATCTCTTCCCCCGAGCCCCCCCCCATCCATTCCCTGACCGAACCCTCCCCTTCCCTTCCCACCGAACCCTCCCCTTCCCCTTGAACACGGTCCATCCCCTTCCCCTGAAAACCGAACCCTCTCCATCCATTGCCCCCGAGCCCTCCTTATCCCTTCCCCCCCGAACCCTCCCCAACCCTTCCCCCCACCACCGAACCATCCCCATCCCTTCCTCCGCCGAACACTCCCCATCCCTTCCCCCCAGAACCCTCCCAATCCCTTCCCCCCTAAACCCTGCCCATCCATACCCCGACCGAGCCCTGCCATTCCCTTCTCCCCGAAACCCCCGCATCCCTTCCCCCCCGAACCCTCCCCATCCCTTCCCCCCGAACCCTCCCCATCCCTTCTCCCTGAACACTGTCCATTCCTTCCCCTTGAAACTGAACCCTCCTCATCTATTTCCCCCGAACCCCTCCCTATCCCCTTCTCCCGAACCCTCCTGATCCCTTTCCGCTGAACCCTTCCCATCCCTTCACCTGCCCGATCCCACCCCCATCCCATTGCCCAAAACCCTCCCACATCACTTCCCCCCCAAACAGTCCCCATCCCTTCCCCACAGAACCCTCCCACTACCTTCCCCCCAGAACCCTCTCCATCCCTTCCCCACTGAACTAGAACCCTCCCTATCACTTCACCCCGGACCCTCCTTATCTCTTCCCCTCGAACCAGAACCGTCCCCATTCCTTCCCCCCCCGAACTCTCCCCATCCCTTCCCCTGAACTGGAACCTTCCCCATCACTTCCCAACAGACCCTCCCCATCCTTTCCCCGCGAACACTCCCCTTCCCTTCCTTCCGGAACCCTCCCATCCCTTCCTCTCCGTACCCTCCCCACCTGTTCCCTCTGAATCAAAACCCTCCCCCTCCCTTCCCCCCCGAACACTCCCTATTCCTTCCCCCCAGAACCCTCCCCCATCCCGTCCCCTCAGAACACCCCCATTCCTCCCACCCCCCGAAATCTGCCCATCTCTCCCACCCAGAACCCTCCCGATCACTTCCCCCCAGAACCCTCCCCATCCCTTCCCCCACAGAACCCTCACCATCCCTTCCCCCCAGAACGCTCCCCATCCCTTCCACCCAGAACCCTCCCCATCCCTTCCCTCCAGAACCCTCCCCCATCCCTTCCCCACAGCCCCTCTGCATCCCTTCCCCCCCGGACCCTCCTTATCCCTTCCCCCCTGAACCAGAACCCTCCCCATCCCTTCCCCCCAGAACCCTCCCCCATCCTTTCCCCACAGACCCTCCCCATCCCTTCCCCCCGGACCCTCCTTATCCCTTCCCCCCCCGAACCAGAACCCTCCCCATCCCTTCCCCCACCGAACACACCCCATCCCTTCCCCCGCAAAACCCTCCCCTTCCCTTCCCCCTAGAACCCTTCCCATCCCTTCCCCACAGCCCCTCCCCATCCCTTCCCCCCGGACCCTCCTTATCCCTTCCCCCCCGAACCAGAACCCTCCCCATCCCTTCGCCCCACCGAACACTCCCCATCCCTTCCCCCCAAAACCCTCCCCATCCCTTCCCCCCAGAACCCTTCCCATCCCTTCCCCACAGAACCCTCCCCCATTACTTCACCCACAGAACCCTCACCATCCCTTCCCCCCAGAACCCTCCCCATCCCTTCCGCCCAGAACCCTCCCCATCCCTTCCCCCCAGAACCCTCCCCATCCCCTTCCTCCCCAAACCCGCCCTATCCCTTCTGCCCAGAACCCACCCCATCCCTTCCTCCCCAAACCCTCCCCATCCCTTCCCCACAACCCCTCCCCATCCCTTTCCCCCAGACCCTCCTTATCCCTTCACCCCCGAACCAGAACCCTCCCCATCCCTTCCCCCCGAACCCTCCCCATCCCTTCCCCCCGAACCCTTCCCATCCCTTCCCCCAGATGTCTCCCCATCCCTTCCCCCCAGAACGCTCCCCATCCCTTCCCCCCAGAACCCTCCACATCCCTTCCACCCCAAACCCTCCTCAACCATTCTCGCCGAAACCTCCCCATCCCTTCCCCCCTGAACACTCCCCCTCCCTTCCCCCCCGAAACCTCCCCCATCCCTTCCCCCCTGAACACTCCCCCTCCCTTCCCCCCGAACCCTCCCCATCCCTTCCCCCCGAACCCTCCCCATCCCTTCTCCCCGAATCCTCCCCATCCTTTCCCCCCAGAACCCTCTCCATCCCTTCCCCCCAGAACCATCTCCATCCCTTCCCCCAGAACCCTCTCCATCCCTTCCCCCAGAACCCTCTCCATCCCTTCCCCCAGAACCCTCTCCATCCCTTCCCCCAGAACCCTCCCCATCCCTTCCCCCAGAACCCTCTCCATCCCTCCCCCAGAACCCTCTCCATCCCTTCCCCCCAGAACCCTCCCCATCCCCTTCCCCCAGAACCCTCCCCATCCCTTCCCCCCAGAACCCTCCCCATCCCTTCCCCCAGAACCCTCTCCATCCCTTCCCCCAGAACCCTCTCCATCCCTTCCCCCAGAACTCTCCCCATCCCTTCCCCTGGAATCCTCCCCATCCCTTCCTTCACCGATCCCTACCTTTCCCTTCCCTGCGAACCATCCCCTTGCTTTCCCCCCAGATCCCTCCCCCATCCCTTCCCCCTGAATGCTCCCTATCCCTTCCACCCCCGAACCCTCCCCATTCGTTCCCCCCCTAAACCTCCCTATCCATTCCCCCCAGAACCCTCCCCATCCCTTCCCCTCCGCACCGTCCCCCTCCCCGTCCCCCCAGAACCGTCCCCATCCCTTTCCCCCTGAACACTCCCCCTCCCTTCCCCCAGAACCGTCCCCATCGCTTCCCCCCCGAACCCTCCGCTTCCCTTCCTCCCGAACCCTCCTCTCCCTTTCCCCCATAACACTCCCAATCC
The DNA here is from genome assembly GCA_026770705.1 of Isurus oxyrinchus. Classification (NCBI taxonomy): domain Eukaryota; kingdom Metazoa; phylum Chordata; class Chondrichthyes; order Lamniformes; family Lamnidae; genus Isurus; species Isurus oxyrinchus. The sequence continues at coordinate 19,039 of JANJGN010002820.1, forward strand.
CTTCCCCCCAGAACCCTCCCCATCCCTTCCCCCCAGAACCCTATCCATCCCTTCTCCCCCAGAACCCTCCCCATCCCTTCCCCCCAGAACCCTCCCCATCCCTTCCCCCCTGAACCCCCCCCCATCCCTTCCCCCACCGATCACCCCCCATACCCTTCCCCACCGAACACCCCCACCCCCTCTCCCCGTACCCTCCCCATCCCTTCCAACCCCCGAACCCTCCCCATCCGTTCCCCCCAGAACACTCCCCATCTCTTCCCCCGAGCCCCCCCCCATCCATTCCCTGACCGAACCCTCCCCCTTCCCTTCCCACCGAACCCTCCCCTTCCCCTTGAACACGGTCCATCCCTTCCCCCTGAAACCGAACCCTCTCCATCCATTGCCCCCGAGCCCTCCTTATCCCTTCGCCCCCGAACCCTCCCCATCCCCTTCCCCCCGAACCCTCCCCATCCCTTCCCCTGAACTGGAACCTTCCCCATCACTTCCCAACAGACCCTCCCCATCCTTTCTCCGCGAACACTCCCCTTCCCTTCCGTCCGGAACCCTCCCATCCCTTCCTCTCCGTACCCTCCCCACCTGTTCCCTCTGAATCAAAACCCTCCCCATTCCTTCCCCCCAGAACCCTCCCCCATCCCGTCCCCTCAGAACACCCCCATTCCTCCCACCCCCCGAATACTGCCCATCTCTCCCGCCCCAGAACCCTCCCGATCACTTCCCCCCAGAACCCTCCCCATCCCTTCCCCACAGAACCCTCACCATCCCTTCCCCCCAGAACACTCCCCATCCCTTCCACCCAGAACCCTCCCCCATCCCTTCCCCACAGCCCCTCCGCATCCCTTCCCCCCGGACCCTCCTTATCCCTTCCCCCCTGAACCAGAACCCTCCCCATCCCTTCCCCCCACCGAACACACCCCATCCCTTCCCCCGCAAAACCCTCCCCTTCCCTTCCCCCTAGAACCCTTCCCATCCCTTCCCCACAGCCCCTCCCCATCCCTTCCCCCCGGACCCTCCTTATCCCTTCCCCCCCGAACCAGAACCCTCCCCATCCCTTCCCCCCACCGAACACTCCCCATCCCTTCCCCCCAAAACCCTCCCCATCCCCTTCCCCCCAGAACCCTTCCCATCCCTTCCCCACAGAACCCTCCCCATTACTTCACCCACAGAACCCTCACCATCCCTTCCCCCCAGAACCCTCCCCATCCCTTCCGCCCAGAAACCTCCCCATCCCTTCCTCCCCAAACCCGCCCTATCCCTTCCCCCAGAACCCACCCCATCCCTTCCTCCCGAACCCTCCCCATCCCTTCCCCACAACCCCTCCCCATCCCTTTCCCCCAGACCCTCCTTATCCCTTCACCCCCGAACCAGAAACCCTCCCCATCCCTTCCCCCCGAACCCTCCCCATCCCCTTCCCCCCGAACCCTTCCCATCCCTTCCCCCAGATCTCTCCCCATCCCTTCCCCCAGAACGCTCCCCATCCCTTCCCCCCAGAACCCTCCACATCCCTTCCACCCCAAACCCTCCTCAACCATTCTCGCCGAAACCTCCCCATCCCTTCCCCCCTGAACACTCCCCCTCCCTTCCCCCCCGAAACCTCCCCATCCCTTCCCCCCTGAACACTCCCCCTCCCTTCCCCTCAGAACCCCCCCATTCCTCCCACCCCCCGAATACTGCCCATCTCTTCCACCCAGAACCCTCCCGATTACTTCCCCCCCAGAACCCTCCCCATCCCTTCCCCACAGAACCCTCACAATCCCTTCCCCCCAGAACGCTCCCCATCCCTTCCACCCAGAACGCTCCCCATCCCTTCCCCACAGACCCTCCCCATCCCTTCCCCCCCGGACCCTCCTTATCCCTTCCCCCCCGAACCAGAACCCTCCCCATCCCTTCCCCCCCAGAACCCTCCCCATCCTTTCCCCACAGACCCTCCCCATCCCTTCCCCCCGGACTCTCCTTATCCCTTCCCCCCCTGAACCAGAACCCTCCCCATCCCTTCCCCCACCGAACACACCCCATCCCTTCCCCTGCAAAACCCTCCCCTTCCCTTCCCCCTAGAACCCTTCTCATCCCTTCCCCACAGCCCCTCCCCATCCCTTCCCCCCGGACCCTCCTTATCCCTTCCCCCCCTGAACCAGAACCCTCCCCATCCCCTTCGCCCCACAGAACACTCCCCATCCCTTCCCCCCAAAACCCTCCCCATCCCTTCCCCCCAGAACCCTTCCCCATCCCTTCCCCCCAGAACCCTTCCCATCCCTTCCCCACAGAACCCTCCCCATTACTTCACCCACAGAACCCTCACCATCCTTTCTCCCCAGAACCCTCCCCATCCCTTCCGCCCAGAACCCTCCCCATTCCTTCCCCCCCAGAACCCTCCCCAATCCTTCCTCCCCAAACCCGCCCCATTCCTTCTGCCCAGAACCCTCCCCCATCCCTTCCTCCCGAACCCTCCCCATCCCTTCCCCACAACCCCTCCCCATCCCTTTCCCCCAGACCCTCCTTATCCCTTCACCCCCGAACCAGAACCCTCCCCATCCCTTCCTCCCCGAACCCTCCCCATCCCTTCCCACCGAACCCTCCCCATCCCTTCCCCCAGATCTCTCCCCATCCCTTCCCCCCAAAACCCTCCCCATCCCTTCCCTCCAGAACCCTTCCCATCCCTTCCCCACAGAACCCTCCCCATTACTTCACCCACAGAACCCTCACCATCCCTTCCCCCCAGAACCCTCCCCATCCCTTCCCCCCAGAACCCTCCCCATCCCTTCCCACCGAACCCTCCCCATCCCTTCCCCCAGATCTCTCCCCATCCCTTCCCCCCAGAACCCTCCCCATCCCTTCCCCCCAGAACCCTCCACATCCCTTCCACCCCAAACCCTCCTCAACCATTCTCGCCGAAACCTCCCCATCCCTTCCCCCCTGAACACTCCCCCTCCCTTCCCCCCCGAAAACCTCCCCATCCCTTCCCCCCTGAACACTCCCCCCTCCCTTCCCCCCGAACCCTCCCCATCCCTCCCCCCCCGAACCCTCCCCATCCCTTCCCCCAGAACCCTCTCCATCCCTTCCCCCCAGAACCCTCTCCATCCCTTCCCCCAGAACCCTCCCCCATCCCTTCCCCCAGAACCAACTCCATCCCTTCCACCAGAACCGTCACCATCCCTTCCCCCAGAACCCTCTCCATCCCTTCCCCCAGAACCCTCTCCATCCCTTCCCCCAGAACTCTCCCCATCCCTTCCCCCGGAATCCTCCCCATCCCTTCCTTCACCGATCCCTACCTTTCCCTTCCCTGCGAACCATCCCCTTGCTTTCCCCCCAGATCCCTCCCCATCCCTTCCCCCTGAAAGCTCCCTATCCCTTCCACCCCGAACCCTCCCCATTTGTTCCCCCCTCAACCTCCCCATCCCTTCCCCCCCAGAACCATCCATGCCTTCCCTACTGATCACCCCCCATATCTGCCCCTGTACCCTCCCCATCCCTTCCCCCCGAACCCTCCCCATCCCTTCCACCCCAAATCTTCCCCATCCCTTCCCCCAGAACCCTCTCCATCCCTTCCCCCCCGAACCCACCTCATCCCTTCCCCTCAATACCCTCCCCATCCCTTCCTTCAGCGAACCCTCCCCTTCCCCTCCCCCCTAAACGCTCCCCATCCCTTCCCCACCGATCACCCCCCATCCCTTTCCCATATACCCTCCTCTTCCCTTCCCCCCGAACCCTCCCCATCCCTTCCTCCCGAGACCTCCCCATCCCTTCCCCCCTGAACCCTCCCCCTCCCTTCCCCCAGAACCCTCTCCATCCCCTTCCTCCGCCAACACTGCCCATCCCTTCCACTCCGAACCCTCCCCATTCCTTCCCACCTGAAGCCTCCCCATCCCTTCCCACCCAAACCCTCCCCATGCCTTCCACTTCGAACCCTCCCATCCATTCCCTTCCGAACCCTCCCCATCCCTTCCCACCCGAAGCCTCCCCATCCCTTCACTCCAAACACTCCCCATCCCTTCCCCCCGAACCTTCCCCATCCTTTCCCCTCCGAACCCTCCCCATCCCTTCTCCCCGAATCCTCCCCATCCCTTCCCCCAGAACCCTCCCCATCCCTTCTCCCCGAATCCTCCCCATCCCTTCCTTCACTGAACCCTCTCCATCCCTGCCCCCCCAAACCCTCCCTTTCCCTCCCCTGCCCCCCAAACCCTCCCTTTCCCTCCCCTGCGAACCATCCCCTTACCTTCCCCCCCAGATCCCACTCCTTCCCTTACCCCCTAAACCCTCCCCATCCCTTCCCCCCATTCCCTCTCCCACCGGCCCTGTTCCCTCTCACCCCCGGTCCTTCTGCCCTACATTCCCTCCCCCCCCCCCGGTCCCTGTTCCCCCCCGCCCCTGTTCCCTCTCCCTCCCCGCCCCCCGTTCCCGCTCCCTCCGCCCCGTTCCCCTCTCCCCCTGCCCCCGTTCCCCCTCCCATTGCTCCTGTTACCTCTCCCCTTGCCCCGTTCCCTCTCCCCTTGCCCCTGTTCCCTCTCCCCTTGCCCCTGTGCCCTCTCCCCTTGCACCCGTTCCCTTTCCCCTTCCCCCCGTGGCCACTCCCCTTGCCTCCGTTCCCTTTCCCCTTGCCCGTTCCCTCTCCCCTTTCCCCGTTCCCTCTCCCCTTGCCCCCGTTCCCTCTCTCCCCATCCCTGTTCCCTCTCTCGCCCCGCCCCGTTCCCCCTCCCCCGTTCCCCCTCTCCCACCCCTTCCCCATTCCCCCTCCCCACCCCCTTCCCCATTCCCCCTCCCCACCCCCTTCCCTATTCCCCCTCTCCCGCCCCTTCCCCGTTCCCCCTCCCCACCCCCTTCTCCATTCCCCCTCTCCCGCCCCTTCCCCATTCCCCCTCCCCACCCCCTTCCCCATTCCCCCTCCCCACCCCCTTCCCTATTCCCCCTCTCCGCCCGCTTCCCCGTTCCCCCTCCCTGCACCCTTCCGTGTTCCCTTTCCCCACCCCCTCCCGTTCCACCTCCCCCATTCCCCCGCCCCCTCCCCATTCTCCCGCCCACTCCCTAATCCCCCGTACCCTCACCTGCCTCCTCCCCTTCACTCTCACCCGCCCCCTCCCCTGTTCCCACTCACTCCACCCTCCTCTTCCCTTCCCCCCATAACGCTCCCCATCCCTTCCCCTCATAACCCTCACCATCCCTTCCCCCCGAAACTTCCTCATCCCTTCCCCCCACTGAACCCTCCCCATCCCTTCCCCCCCGAACCCTCCTCATGCCTTCCCCCCCTGAACCATCCACATCCCTTCACCCCGAACCCTCCCCATCCCTTCCCCCCGAACACTCCTCATCCCTTCCCCCCGAACCCTCCTCATCCCTTCCCCCTGAACCCTACCTTTCCCTTCCCTGCGAACCATTCCCTTGCTTTCCCCCCAGATCCCTCCCCATCCCTTCCCCCTGAATGCTCCCTATCCCTTCCACCCTGAACCCTCCCCATTCGTTCCCCCCAAACCCTCCCCATCCCTTCCACTTCGAACCCTCCCATCCATTCCCTTCCGAACCCTCCCCATCCCTTCCCACCCGAAGCCTCCCCATCCCTTCACTCCAAACACTCCCATCCCCCGAACCTTCCCCATCCTTTCCCCTCCGAACCCTCCCCATCCCTTCTCCCCGAATCCTCCCCATCCCTTCCCCCAGAACCCTCCCCATCCCTTCTCCCCGAATCCTCCCCATCCCTTCCTTCACTGAACCCTCTCCATCCCTGCCCCCCAAACCCTCCCTTTCCCTCCCCTGCGAACCATCCCCTTACCTTCCCCCCCAGATCCCACTCCTTCCCTTACCCCCTAAACCCTCCCCATCCCTTCCCCCCATTCCCTCTCCCACCGGCCCTGTTCCCTCTCACCCCCGGTCCTTCTGCCCTACTTTCCCTCCCCCCCCCCCGGTCCCTGTTCCCCCCCGCCCGTTCCCTCTCCCTCCCCGCCCCCGTTCCCGCTCCCTCCGCCCCGTTCCCTCTCCCCCTGCCCCCGTTCCCCCTCCCATTGCTCCTGTTACCTCTCCCCTTGCCCCGTTCCCTCTCCCCTTGCCCCTGTTCCCTCTCCCCTTGCCCCTGTTCCCTCTCCCCTTGCCCCTGTGCCCTCTCCCCTTGCACCCGTTCCCTTTCCCCTTCCCCCCGTGGCCACTCCCCTTGCCTCCGTTCCCTTTCCCCTTGCCCCGTTCCCTCTCCCCTTTCCCCGTTCCCTCTCCCCTTGCCCCCGTTGCCTCTCCCCTTGCCCCCGTTGCCTCTCCCCTTGCCCCCGTTGCCTCTCCGCTTGCCCCCGTTCACTCACCCCTTGCCCCCAGTAAATCTCCCCTTGCCCCCGTTCCCTCTCTCCCCATCCCTGTTCCCTCTCTCGCCCCACCCCGTTCCCCCTCCCCCGTTCCCCCCTCTCCCGCCCCTTCCCCATTCCCCCTCCCCACCCCCTTCCCCATTCCCCCTCCCCACCCCCCTTCCCTATTCCCCCTCCCCACCCCCTTCCCTATTCCCCCTCTCCCGCCCCTTCCCCGTTCCCCCTCCCCACCCCCTTCTCCATTCCCCCTCTCCCGCCCCTTCCCCATTCCCCCTCCCCACCCCCTTCCCCATTCCCCCTCCCCACCCCCTTCCCTATTCCCCCTCTCCGCCCGCTTCCCCGTTCCCCCTCCCTGCACCCTTCCGTGTTCCCTTTCCCCACCCCCTCCCGTTCCACCTCCCCCATTCCCCCGCCCCCTCCCCATTCCCCCGCCCACTCCCTAATCCCCCGTACCCTCACCTGCCTCCTCCCCTTCACTCTCACCCGCCCCCTCCCCTGTTCCCACTCACTCCACCCTCCTCTTCCCTTCCCCCCATAACGCTCCCCATCCCTTCCCCTCATAACCCTCACCATCCCTTCCCCCCAAAACTTCCTCATCCCTTCCCCCCACTGAACCCTCCCCATCCCTTCCCCCCCGAACCCTCCTCATCCCTTCCCCCCCTGAACCCTCCCCATCCCTTCACCCCGAACCCTCCCCATCCCTTCCCCCCGAACACTCCTCATCCCTTCCCCCCGAACCCTCCTCATCCCTTCCCCCTGAACCCTACCTTTCCCTTCCCTGCGAACCATCCCCTTGCTTTCCCCCCAGATCCCTCCCCATCCCTTCCCCCTGAATGCTCCCTATCCCTTCCACCCTGAACCCTCCCCATTCGTTCCCCCCTAAACCTCCCCATCCCTTCCCCCCAGAACCCTCCCATGCCTTCGCCACCGAACACCCCCACCCCTGCCCCTGTACCCTCCCCATCCCTTCCCCCCGAACCCTCCCCATCCCTTCCACCCCAAATCTTCCCCATCCCTTCCTCCCAAGACCTCCCCATCCCTTCCCCCTGAACCCTCCCCCTCCCATCCCCCAGAACCCTCCCCATCCCTTCTTCCGCCAACACTGCCCATCCCTTCCACTCCGAACCCTCCCCATTCCTTCCCACCCCGAAGCCTCCCATCCCTTCCGCCCAAACCCTCCCCATCCCTTCCACTTCGAAGCCTCCCCATCCCTTCCCCTCCGAACCCTCCCCATCCCTTCTCCCCGAATCCTCCCCATCCCTTCCTTCACTGAACCCTCTCCATCCCTGCCCCCCAAACCCTCCCTTTCCCTCCCCTGCGAACCATCCGCTTACCTTCCCCCCCAGATCCCACTCCTTCCCTTACCCCCTAAACCCTCCCCATCCCTTCCCCCCATTCCCTCTCCCACCGGCCCTGTTCCCTCTCACCCCCGGTCCTTCTGCCCTACTTTCCTTCCCCCCCGCTCCTGTTCCCTCTCCCTCCCCACGCCCGTTCCCGCTCCCTGCACCCTTCCGTGTTCCCTCTCCCCACCCCCCTCCCGTTCCACCTCCCCCATTCCCCCGCCCCCTCCCCATTACCCCGCCACACTCCCTCATCCCCCGTACCCTCACCTGCCTCCTCCCCTTCACTCTCACCCGCCCCCTCCCCTGTTCCCACTCACTCCACCCTCCTCTTCCCTTCCCCCCATAATGCTCCCCATCCCTTCCCCTCATAACCCTCCCCATCCCTTCCCCCCGAAACTTCCTCATCCCTTCCCCCCACTGAACCCTCCCCATCCCTTCCCCCCGAACCCTCCCCATCCCTTCCCCCCCGAACCCTCCTCATCCCTTCCCCCCGAACCCTCCCCATCCCTTCACCCCGAACACTCCCAATCCCTTCCCCCCGAACCCTCCTCATCCCTTCCCCCCGAACCCTCCCTTTCCCTTCCCTGCAAACCATCCCCTTCTCTTCCCCCCCAGATCCCTCTCCAATCCCTTCACCCCTGAACCCTCCACATCCCTTCCCCACCGATCACCCCCATCCCCTCCCCCGTACCCTCACCCTCCCTTCCACCCCAACCCTCCCCATCCCTTCCCCCCGAACACTCCCCAATCCTACCCCCCCCCCCGAACACTCCCCATCCCTTCCCCCCCGAACCCTCCCCATCAATTCCCCCCCAAATAGTCCCCATCCCTTTCTCCCCAAACACTCTCCATCCCTTCCCCCCGAACCCCCGCATCCCTTCCCCACGAACCCTCCCCATCCCTTCCCCCCAAATCCTCCCCATCCATTCACCCCGAACCCACTTCATCCCTTCCCCTCAATACCCTCCCCATCCCTTCCTTCATGGAACCCTCCCCTTCCCTTCCCCACAAACCATCCCCTTCCCTTCCCCCCAGATTCCTCTCCATCCCTTCCCCCCTGAACCCTCCCCATCCCTTCCCCCCATAACACTCCCCATCCCTTCCCCCCTTAAACCCTCCCCATCCCTTCCCCCCATAACACTCCCCATCCCTTCCCCCGTGAACCTTCCCCATCCCTTCCCCCAGAATCCTCCCCATCCTTTCCCCCCAGAACCCTCCCCATCCCTTCCCCCAGAATCCTCCCCATCCTTTCCCCCCAGAACCCTCCCCATCCCTTCCACCCCAAACCCTCCTCAACCATTCTCGCCGAAACCTCCCCATCCCTTCCCCCCTGAACACTCCCCCTCCCTTCCCCCCGAAACCTCCCCATCCCTTCCCCCCTGAACACTCCCCTTCCCTTCCCCCCTGAACTCTCCCCATCCCTTCCCCCCTGAACACTCCCCTTCCCTTCCCCCCTGAACTCTCCCCATCCCTTCTCCCCGAATCCTCCCCATCCCTTCCCCCAAAACCCTCTCCATCCCCTCCCCCAGAACCCTCTCCATCCCTTCCCCCAGAACCCTCTCCATCCCTTCCCCCAGAACCCACTCCATCCCTTCCCCCAGAATCCTCCCCATCCCTTCCTTCACCGATCCCTACCTTTCCCTTCCCTGCGAACCATCCCCTTGCTTTCCCCCCAGATCCCTCCCCATTCCTTCCCCCTGAATGCTCCCTATCCCTTCCACCCCGAACCCTCCCCATTCGTTCCCCCTTAAACCTCCCCCATCCATTCCCCCCAGAACCCTCCCCATCCCTTCCCCTCCGAACCCTCCCCCTCCCGTCCCCCAGAACCGTCCCCATCCCTTTCCTCCTGAACACTCCCCCTCCCTTCCCCCAGAACCGTCCCCATCCCTTCCCCTGAACCCTCCCCATCCCTTGCCCCCCAAAGCCTCCCCATCCCTACCCCCCCGAACCCTCCGCTTCCCTTCCTCCCGAACCCTCCTCTCCCTTCCCCCCATAACACTCCCCATCCCTTCCCCCCAGAACCCTCCCCAACCCTTCCCCCCAGAACCCTCTCCATCCCTTCCCCCCCAGAACCCTCCCCATTTCTTCCCCCCTGAACCCTCCCCATCCCTTCCCCACCGATCACCCCCATCCCTTCCCCACCGAACACCCCCACCCCTCCCCCCGTACCCACCCCATCCTTTCCACCCAGAACCTTCCCCATCCCTTCCTCCCGAGACCCTCCCCATCCCTTCCCCCCCCGAACCCTCCCCCTCCCTTTCCCCAGAACGCTCTCCATCCCTTCCTCCGCCAACACTGCCCATCCATTCCACTCCGAACCCTCCCCATCCCTTCCCACCCGAAGCCTCCCCATCCCTTCCCCCCAAACCCTCCCCATCCCTTCCCCCCCCGAACCCTCCCCCTCCCTTCCCCCAGAACGCTCTCCATCCCTTCCTCCGCCAACACTGCCCATCCATTCCACTCCGAACCCTCCCCATCCCTTCCCACCCGAAGCCTCCCCATCCCTTCCCCCCAAACCCTACCCATCCCTTCCACTTCGAACCCTCCCCATCCCTTCTCCCCAAATCCTCCCCATCCCTTCCTTCACTGAACCCTCCCCATCCCTTCCTTCACTGAACCCTCCCCATCCCTTACCCCCAAATCCTCCCTTTCCCTCCCCTGCGAACCATCCCCTTCCCTCCCCCCCAGATCCCACTACTTCTCTTCCCCGCTAAACCCTCCCCATCCCTTCCCCACCCATCACCCCCATCCCTTCCCCCCGTTCCCTCTCCCACTGGCCCCGTTCCCTCTCATCCCCGGTCCTTCTGCCCCACTTTCCCTCTCCTCCCCGCCCCTGTTCCCTCTCCCTCCCCGCCTCTGTTCCCTCTCCCTTCCCGCTCCCGTTCCCTCTCCCTCTGCCCCGTTCCCTCTCCCCCTGCCCCCGTTCCCTCTCCCCCTGCCCCCGTTCCCTCTCCCCTTGCACCGTTCCCTCTCCCCTTGCCCCCGTTGCCTCTCCCCTTGCCCCCGTTGCCTCTCCCCTTGGCCCCGTTCACTCTCCCCTTGCCCCCGGTAACTCTCCCCTTGCCCCCGTTCCCTCTCTCCCCGCCTCTATTCCCTCTCTCGCCCCGCCCCGTTCCCCCTCCCCCGTTCCCCCTCTCCCGCCCGTTCCCCATTCCCCCTCCCCACCCTCTTCCCCATTTCCCCTCCCCACCCCCTTCTCCATTCCCCCTCTCCCGCTCCTTCTCCATTCCCCCTCTCCCGCTCCTTCTCCATTCCCCCTCTCCCGCCCCTTCTCCATTCCCCCTCTCCCGCTCCTTCTCCATTCCCCCTCTCCCGCCCCTTCTCCATTCCCCCTCTCCCGCCCCTTCTCCATTCCCCCTCTCCCGCCCCTTCTCCATTCCCCCTCTCCCGCTCCTTCCCCATTCCCCCTCTCCCGCCCGTTCCCCATTCCCCCTCTTTGCCCGCTTCCCCGTTCCCCCTCCCCGCACCCTTCTGCGTTCCCTCTCCCCGCCCCCTCCCCGTTCCACCTCCCCCCCAATTCCCCCGCCCACTCCCTAATCCCCGTACCCTCACCTGCCCCATCCCCTGTTCCCACTCACTCCACCCTCCTCTTCCCTTCCCCCCGAACCCTCTCCATCCCTTCCCCCCATAACGCTCCCCATCCCTTCCCACATGACACTCCCCACCCTTACACCATAACTCTCCCCATCCCTTCCCCCCCGAACGCTCCCCATCCCTTCCCCCCAGAACCCTCCCCATTCCTTCCGTTCAGAACCCTCCCCATCCCTTCCGTTCAGAACCCTCCCCATCCCTTCCTCCCGTACCCTCCCCATCCCTTCCACCCCGAACCCTCCTCAACCCTTCTCGCTGGAACCTCCCAATCCCTTCCCACCTGAACACTCCCCCTCCCTTCCCCCCTGAACCCTCCCCATCCCTTCCCCCCTGAACCCTCCCCGTCCCTTCCCCCCGAATCTTCCCCATCCCTTCCCCCAGAACCCTCTCCATCCCTTCCCCCAGAACCCACTCCATCCCTTCCTTCACCGAACCCTACCTTTCCCTTCCCTGCGAACCATCCCCTTGCCTTCCCACCAGATCCCTCCCCATCCCTTCCCCCTGAATGCTCCCTATCCCTTCCATCCCGAACCCTCCCCATTCGTTCCCCCCTAAACTTCCCTATCCCTTCCCCCCCAGAACCCTTCCCATCCCTTCCCCACCGAACACCCCCACCCCTCCCCCTGTACCCTCCCCATCCCTTCCACCCCAAATCTTCCCCATCCCTTCCTCCCGAGACCTCCCCATCCCTTCCCCCCTGAACCCTCTCCATCCCTTCCTCTGCCAACACTACCCATCCCTTCCACTCCGAATCCTCCCCATCCCTGCCACTCCGAACCCTCCCCATCCCTTCCGCCCAAACCCTACCCATCCCTTGCCACCTGAAGCCTCCCCATCCCTTCCACTCCGAACCCTCCCCATCCCTTCCCCCCAAACCCTCCCCATCCCTTCCCCCCAAACCCTCCCCATCCCTTCCTCCCAAACCCTCCCCATCCCTTCCGCCCAAACCCTACCCATCCCTTGCCACCTGAAGCCTCCCCATCCCTTCCACTTCGAACCCTCCTCATCCCTTCCCCCTGAACCCTCCCTTTCCCTTCCCTGCAAACCATCACCTTCTCTTCCCCCCAGATCCCTCTCCTTCCCTTCCCCCTTAAATCGGCCCCATGCCTTTCCCACCAATCACCCCCATCCCTTCCCCCCTTTTCCTCTCTCCTGCCCCCGTTCCCTCTCCCCACCATTCCCTTTCCCCACTGCCCCCGTTCCCTCTCCCCCACCGCCCCCGTTCCCTCTCCCCCCCGTTTCCTCTCCCCACCGCCCCCGTTCCCTCTCCCCGCCGTTCCCTCTCCCCACCGCCCCCATTCCCTCTCCCCACCGCCCCCATTCCCTCTCCCCACCACCCCCATTCCCTCTCCCCCACCGCCCCCTTTCCCTCTCACCCCCGTTCCCACTCCCCCACCACCCCTTTCCCTCTCACCCCTGTTCCCTCTCCCCCACCGCCCCCTTTCCCTCTCCCCCACTGCCCCCGTTCCCTCTCCCCCCCCCGCCCCCGTTCCCTCTCCCTCACTGCCCCCGTTCCCTCTCCCCCCCCGCCCCCGTTCCCTCTCCCCCACTGTCCCCATTCCCTCTCCCCCGCGTTCCCTCTCCCCCACCGCCCCCGTTCCCTCTCCCCCCCGTTCCCTCTCCCCCACTGTCCCCATTCCCTCTGACCCCCGTTCCCTCTCCCCGACCGCCCCTGTTCCCTCTCCCCCCCGCCCCCGTTCCCTCTACCCCGACCCCTCTCCCACACCATCCCCATTCCCTCTCCCCACCGCCCCCATTCCCTCTACCCCGTCCCCTCTCCCCCCCGCCACCGTTCCCTCTCCCCCCGCCCCCTTTCCCTCTCCCCCACTGCCCCCGTTCCCTCTACCCCCCGCCCCCGCTCCCTCTCCCCCGTTCCCTCTCCCCCCCGCCCCCGTTCCCTCTCCCCCACTGCCCCTGTTCCCTCTCCCCCACTGTCCCCATTCCCTCTCCCCCCGTTCCCTCTCCCCCACCGCCCCCGTTCCCTCTCCCCCCCCGTTCCCTCTCCCCCACTGTCCCCATTCCCTCTCCCCCCCGTTCCCACTCCCCCACCGCCCCCGTTCCCTCTCCCCCCCCGTTCCCTCTCCCCCACTGTCCCCATTCCCTCTCCCCCCCGTTCCCTCTACCCTGACCCCTCTCTCACACCGTCCCCATTCCCTCTCCCCACCGCCCCCGTTCCCTCTACCCCGTCCCCTCTCCCCCCCGCCACCGTTCCCTCTCCCCCCGCCCCCTCTCCCCCCTGCCCCCGTCCCCTCTCCCCTCGCCACCGTTCCCTCTCCCCGTTCCCTCTCCCCACCGCCTCCGTTCCCTCTCCCCCACTGCACCAGTTCCCTCTCCCCCCTGTTCCCTCTCCCCCACCGCCCCCGTTCCCTCTCCCCCCCGTTCCCTCTCCCCCTGCCCCCATTCCCTCTCCCCCCGCCCCCGTTACCTCTCCCCCCGCCCCCGTTCCCTCTCCCCCCCGCCCCCGTTCCCTCTTCCCCCGCCCCGGTTCCCTCTCCCCCCCGCCCCCGTTCCCTCTCCCCCCTGTTCCCTCTCCCCCTTGCCCCCGTTCCCTCTCCCCGCCCCATTCCCTCTCCCCCGCCCCGTTCCCTCTCCCCCCCCGTTCCCTCTCCCCCCTGCCCCCGTTCCCTCTCCCCACCGCCCCCGTTCCCTCTCCCCCTGCCCCCGTTCCCTCTCCCCCCTGCCCCCGTTCCCTCTCCCCCCCGTTCCCTCTCCCCCCGTTCCCTCTCCCACCCGCCCCGTTCTCTCTCCCCACCGTTCCCTCTACCCCCGTTCCCGCTCCCACCCGCCCCCGTTCTCTCTCCCCCCCCCGCCCCCGTTCCCTCTCCCCCCCGTTCCCTCTCCCACCCACCCCGTTCCCTCTCCCCCCTGCCCCCGTTCCCTCTCCCCCCTATTCCCTCTCCCCCCTGCCCCCGTTCCCTCTCCCACCCGCCCCGTTCCCTCTCCCCCTGCCCCCGTTTCCTCTCCCCCCGTTCCCTCTCCCACCCACCCCCTTTCCCTCTCCCCCCCGTTCCCTCTCCTCCCCGCCCCCGTTCCCTCTTCCCCCCGCCCCCGTTCCCTCTCCCCTCGCCCCCGTTCCCTCTCCCCCCTATTCCCTCTCCCCCCTGCCCCCGTTCCCTCTCCCACCCGCCCCGTTCCCTCTCCCCCTGCCCCCGTTCCCTCTCCCCCCCGCCCCCGTTCCCTCTCCCCCACTGCCCCCGTTCCCTCTCCCCCACTGTCCCCATTCCCTCTCCCCCCGCCCCCGTTCCCTCTCCCCCACCGCCCCCGTTCCCTCTCCCCCCCGTTCCCTCTCCCCCACTGTCCCCATTCCCTCTCCCCCCCGTTCCCACTCCCCCACCGCCCCCGTTCCCTCTCCCCCCCCCGTTCCCTCTCCCCCACTGTCCCCATTCCCTCTCCCCCCCGTTCCCTCTACCCTGACCCCTCTCTCACACCGTCCCCATTCCCTCTCCCCACCGCCCCCGTTCCCTCTACCCCGTCCCCTCTCCCCCCCGCCACCGTTCCCTCTCCCCCCGCCCCCTCTCCCCCCTGCCCCCGTCCCCTCTCCCCTCGCCACCGTTCCCTCTCCCCGTTCCCTCTCCCCACCGCCTCCGTTCCCTCTCCCCCACTGCACCAGTTCCCTCTCCCCCCCCGTTCCCTCTCCCCCACCGCCCCCGTTCCCTCTCCCCCCCGTTCCCTCTCCCCCTGCCCCCAGTCCCTCTCCCCCCGCCCCCGTTACCTCTCCCCCTGCCCCCGTTCCCTCTCCCCTCCGCCCCCGTTCCCTCTCCCCCCCCCCGTTCCCTCTCCCCCACTGTCCCCATTCCCTCTCCCCCCCGTTCCCTCTACCCTGACCCCTCTCTCACACCGTCCCCATTCCCTCTCCCCACCGCCCCCGTTCCCTCTACCCCGTCCCCTCTCCCCCCCGCCACCGTTCCCTCTCCCCCCGCCCCCTCTCCCCCCTGCCCCCGTCCCCTCTCCCCTCGCCACCGTTCCCTCTCCCCGTTCCCTCTCCCCACCGCCTCCGTTCCCTCTCCCCCACTGCACCAGTTCCCTCTCCCCCCCCGTTCCCTCTCCCCCACCGCCCCCGTTCCCTCTCCCCCCCGTTCCCTCTCCCCCTGCCCCCATTCCCTCTCCCCCCGCCCCCGTTACCTCTCCCCCTGCCCCCGTTCCCTCTCCCCTCCGCCCCCGTTCCCTCTTCCCCCGCCCCGGTTCCCTCTCCCCCCCGCCCCCATTCCCTCTCCCCCCTGTTCCCTCTCCCCCTTGCCCCCGTTCCCTCTCCCCGCCCCATTCCCTCTCCCCCGCCCCGTTCCCTCTCCCCCCCCGTTCCCTCTCCCCCCTGCCCCCGTTCCCTCTCCCCCCCGTTCCCTCTCCCCCCGTTCCCTCTCCCACCCGCCCCGTTCTCTCTCCCCACCGTTCCCTCTCCCCCCGTTCCCGCTCCCACCCGCCCCCGTTCTCTCTCCCCCCTGCCCCCGTTCCCTCTCCCCCCTATTCCCTCTCCCCCCTGCCCCCGTTCCCTCTCCCCCTGCCCCCGTTTCCTCTCCCCCCGTTCCCTCTCCCACCCACCCCCTTTCCCTCTCCCCCCCGTTCCCTCTCCCACCTGCCCCCGTTCCCTCTCCCCCCGCCCCCGTTCCCTCTCCCCCCGTTCCCTCTCCTCCCCGCCCCCGTTCCCTCTTCCCCCTGCCCCCGTTCCCTCTCCCCTCGCCCCCGTTCCCTCTCCCCCCTATTCCCTCTCCCCCCTGCCCCCGTTACCTCTCCCACCCGCCCCGTTCCCTCTCCCCCTGCCCCCGTTCCCTCTCCCACCCACCCCCTTTCCCTCTCCCCCCCGTTCCCTCTCCCACCTGCCCCCGTTCCCTCTCCCCCCGCCCCCGTTCCCTCTCCCCCCCGTTCCCTCTCCTCCCCGCCCCCGTTCCCTCTTCCCCCCGCCCCCGTTCCCTCTCCCCCCGCCCCCGTTCCCTCTCCCCCACCGCCCCCGTTCCCTCTCCCCTACCACCCCCGTTCCCTCTCCCACACTCACCCCTGTTCCCTCTCCCCCCCGACCCCTTTCCCTCTCCTCCCCTTTCTCTCTCCCCACCGCCCCCATTCCCTCTGCCTCCCGCTCCCGTTCCCTCTCCCTACAGTTTCCTCTGCCCACCGCCCCCATTCCCTCTCCTCCCTGCCCCCGTTCCCTCTCCCCCACTGCCCCCGTTCCCTCTCCCCACCGCCTCCATTCCCTCTCCCCCACTGCCCCGTTCCCTCTCCCCCCCGTTCCCTCTCCCCACCGCTTCCGTTCCCTCTCCCCCACCGCCCCAGTTCACTCTCCCCCCCGTTCCCTCTCTCCACCGCCTCCGTTCCCTCTCCCCCACCGCCCCAGTTCCCTCTCCCCCCTGGTCCCTCTCACCACCGCCTCCGTTCCCTCTCCCCCACCACCCCAGTTCCCTCTATCCCCCGGTCCCTCTCCCCCATCGCCCCCGTTCCCTCCCCGCCCCCGTCCCCTCTCCCTCCCGCCCCTGTTCCCTCTCCCCCCCGCTCTCGTTCCCTCTCCCCCCCGCCCCCGTTCCCTCTCCCCCCTGCCCCCGTTCCCTCTCCCCACCATTCCCTTTCCCCACTGCCTCCGTTCCCTCTCCCCCACCGCCCCCGTTCCCTCTCCCCCACCGCCCCCGTTCCCTCTCCCCCCCGTTTCCTCTCCCCACCCGCCCCCGTTCCCTCTCCCCCCCGTTCCCTCTCCCCACCGCCCCCATTCCCTCTCCCCACCGCCCCCATTCCCTCTCCCCACCACCCCCATTCCCTCTCCCCCACCGCCCCCTTTCCCTCTCACCCCCGTTCCCTCTCCCCCACAACCCCTTTCCCTCTCACCCCTGTTCCCTTTCCCCCACCGCCCCCTTTCCCTCTCTCCCACTGCCCCCGTTCCCTCTCCTCCACGTTCCCTCTCCCCCCCGCCCCCGTTCCCTCTCCCCCCTATTCCCTCTCCCCCCGTTCCCTCTCCCCTCCGCCCCGTTCCCTCTCCCCCCTGTACCCTCTCCCCACCGCCCCGTTCCCTCTCCCCACCGCCCCCGTTCCCTCTCCCCCACCGCCCCCATTCCCTCTCCCCCACGTTCCCTCTCTCCCCCGCCCCCGTTCCCTCTCCCCCCTATTCCCTCTCCCCCCATTCCCTCTCCCCTCCACCCCGTTCCCTCTCCCCCCTGTTCCCTCTCCCCACCGCCCCGTTCCCTCTCCCCACCGCCCCCGTTCCCTCTCCCCCACTGCCCCCATTCCCTCTCCCCCACGTTCCCTCTCTCCCCCGCCCCCGTTCCCTCTCCCCCCTGTTCCCTCTCCCCCCCGTCCCCGTTCCCTCTCCCCCGGTTCCCTCTCCCCTCCGCCCCCGTTCCCTCTCCCCTCCACCCCCGTTCCCTCTCCCACACTCACCCCTGTTCCCTCTCCCCCCCCTTTCCCTCTCCCCACCGCCCCCATTCCCTCTGACTCCCGCTCCCGTTCCCTCTCCCTACAGTTTCCTCTGCCCACCGCCCCCATTCCCTCTCCTCCCTGCCCCCGTTCCCTCTCCCCCACTGCCCCCGTTCCCTCTCCCCACCGCCTCCGTTCCCTCTCCCCCACTGCCCCGTTCCCTCTCCCCCCCGTTCCCTCTCCCCACCGCTTCCGTTCCCTCTCCCCCACCGCCCCAGTTCACTCTCCCCCCCGTTCCCTCTCTCCACCACCTCCGTTCCCTCTCCCCCACCGCCCCAGTTCCCTCTCCCCCCTGGTCCCTCTCCCCACCGCCTCCGTTCCCTCTCCCCCACCACCCCAGTTCCCTCTCCCCCCCGGTCCCTCTCCCCCATCGCCCCCGTTCCCTCCCCGCCCCCGTCCCCTCTCCCTCCCGCCCCTGTTCCCTCTCCCCCCCGCTCTCGTTCCCTCTCCCCCCGCCCCCGTTCCCTCTCCCCCCTGCCCCCATTCCCTCTCCCCCCTGCCCCCGTTCCCTCTCCCCACCATTCCCTTTCCCCACTGCCCCTGTCCCCTCTCCCCCACCGCCCCCTTTCCCTCTCTCCCACTGCCCCCGTTCCCTCTCCTCCATGTTCCCTCTCGCCCCCGCCCCCGTTCCCTCTCCCCCCTATTCCCTCTCCCCCCGTTCCCTCTCCCCACCGCCCCCGTTCCCTCTCCCCACTGCCCCCATTCCCTCTCCCCCACGTTCCCTCTCTCCCCCTATTCCCTCTCCCCCCATTCCCTCTCCCCTCCACCCCGCTCCCTCTCCCCCCGTTTCCTCTCCCCACCGCCCCGTTCCCTCTCCCCACCGCCCCGTTCCCTCTCCCCCACTGCCCCCATTCCCTCTCCCCCACGTTCCCTCTCTCCCCCGCCCCCGTTCCCTCTCCCCCCTGTTCCCTCTCCCCCCCCCGCCCCCGTTCCCTCTCCCCCGGTTCCCTCTCCCCACCGCCTCCGTTCCCTCGCCCACCCGCCCCCGTTCCCTCTCCCCACTCGCCCCCGTTGCCTCTCCCCCCCGTTCCCTCTCCCCCACCGCCCCCGTTCCCTCGCCCACCCGCCCCCGTTCCCTCTCCCCACCGTTCCCTCTCCCCGACCGCCCTGTTCCCTCTCCCCCACCACCCCCGTTCCCTCTCCCCCACCACCCCCGTTCCCTCTCCCCCACCGCCCCCGTTCCCTCTCCCCCCCGGTTCCCTCTCCCCCACCGTCCCCATTCCCTCTCCCCCCCGTTCCCTCTCCCCGACCGCCCCGTTCCCTCTCCCCCACTGCCCCCGTTCCCTCTCCCCCCCCCGCCCCCGTTCCCTCTCCCCCACCGTCCCCATTCCCTCTCCCCCCCGTTCCCTCTCCCCCACCACCCCCGTTCCCTCTCCCCCCCGTTCCCTCTCCCCCACTGTCCCCATTCCCTCTCCCCCCCCCGTTCCCTCTCCCCGACAGCCCCCGTTCCCTCTCCCCCCCCGCCCCCGTTCCCTCTCCCCCCCGCCCCCGTTCCCTCTACCCCGACCCCTCTCCCACACCGTCCCCATTCCCTCTCCCCACCGCCCCCGTTCCCTCTACCCCGTCCCCTCTCCCCCCCGCCACCGTTCCCTCTCCCCCCGCCCCCTCTCTCCTCTGCCCCCGTCCCCTCTCCCCTCGCCCCCGTTCCCTCTCCCCCGTTCCCTCTCCCCACCGCCTCCGTTCCCTCTCCCCCACCGCACCAGTTCCCTCTCCCCCCCGTTCCCTCTCTCCCACCGCCCCCGTTCCCTCTCCCCCCCGTTCCCTCTCCCCCTGCCCCCATTCCCTCTCCCCCCGCCCCCGTTCCCTCTCCCCCCTGCCCCCGTTCCCTCTCCCCCCCGCCCCCGTTCCCTCTTCCCCCGCCCCGGTTCCCTCTCCCCCCTGCCCCCGTTCCCTCTCCCCCCTGTTCCCTCTCCCCCTTGCCCCCGTTCCCTCTCCCCCGCCCCATTCCCTCTCCCCCGCCCCGTTCCCTCTCCCACCCGTTCCCTCTCCCCGCTGCCCCCGTTCCCTCTCCCCACCGCCCCCGTTCCCTCTCCCCACCGCCCCCGTTCCCTCTCCCCCTGCCCCCGTTCCCTCTCCCCCCGCCCCCGTTCCCTCTCCCCCCCGCCCCTGTTCCCTCTCCCCCTGCCCCCGTTCCCTCTCCCCCCCATTCCCTCTACCCCCTGCCCCCATTCCCTCTCCCACCCGCCCCGTTCCCTCTCCCCCTGCCCCCGTTTCCTCTGCCCCCGTTCCCTCTCCCCCTTGCCCCCGTTCCCTCTCCCCCGCCCCATTCCCTCTCCCCCGCCCCGTTCACTCTCCCCCCCCGTTCCCTCTCCCCCCTGCCCCCGTTCCCTCTCCCCACCGCCCCCGTTCCCTCTCCCCCTGCCCCCGTTCCCTCTCCCTCCTGCCCCCGTTCCCTCTCCCCCCCGCCCCCGTTCCCTCTCCCCCTGCCCCCGTTCCCTCTCCCCCCTGCCCCCGTTCCCTCTCCCCCCCCCCCGTTCCCTCTCCCCCCGTTCCCTCTCCCACCCGCCCCGTTCTCTCTCCCCACCGTTCCCTCTCCCCCTGTTCCCGCTCGCACCCGCCCCCGTTCTCTCTCCCCCCCGCCCCCGTTCCCTCTCCCCCCCGCCCCCGTTCCCTCTCCCCCCCGTTCCCTCTCCCACCCACCCCGTTCCCTCTCCCACCCGCCCCGTTCCCTCACCCCCTGCCCCCGTTTCCTCTCCCCCCGTTCCCTCTCCCACCCGCCCCCTTTCCCTCTCCCCCCCGTTCCCTCTGCCACCTGCCCCCGTTCCCTCTCCCCCCGCCCCCGTTCCCTCTCCCCCCGCCCCCGTTCCCTCTCCCCCCCGTTCCCTCTCCTCCCCGCCCCCGTTCCCTCTTCCCCCAGTCCCCGTTCCCTCTCCCACCGCCCCCGTTCCCTCTCCCCCACCGCCCCCGTTCCCTCTCCCCTACCACCCCCGTTCCCTCTCCCACACTCACCCCTGTTCCCTCTCCCCCCCGACCCCTTTCCCTCTCCCCCCCTTTCCCTCTCCCCACCGCCCCCATTCCCTCTGCCTCCCGCTCCCGTTCCCTCTCCCTACAGTTTCCTCTGCCCACCGCCCCCATTCCCTCTCCTCCCTGTCCCCGTTCCCTCTCCCCACCGCCTCCGTTCCCTCTCCCCCACTGCCCCGTTCCCTCTCCCCCCCGTTCCCTCTCCCCACCGCCTCCGTTCCCTCTCCCCCACTGCCCCGTTCCCTCTCCTCCCCGTTCCCTCTCCCCACCGCTTCCGTTCCCTCTCCCCCACCGCCCCAGTTCACTCTCCCCCCCGTTCCCTCTCTCCACCGCCTCCGTTCCCTCTCCCCCACCGCCCCAGTTCCCTCTCCCCCCGGTCCCTCTCCCCACCGCCTCCGTTCCCTCTCCCCCACCACCCCAGTTCCCTCTCCCCCCCGGTCCCTCTCCCCCATCGCCCCCGTTCCCTCCCCGCCCCCGTCCCCTCTCCCCCCCGCCCCTGTTCCCTCTCCCCCCCGCTCTCGTTCCCTCTCCCCCACGCCCCCGTTCCCTCTCCCCCCTGCCCCATTCCCTCTCCCCCCTGCCCCCGTTCCCTCTCCCCACCATTCCCTTTCCCCATTGCCCCCGTTCCCTCTCCCCCACCACCCCAGTTCCCTCTCCCCCCCGGTCCCTCTCCCCCATCGCCCCCGTTCCCTCCCCGCCCCCGTCCCCTCTCCCCCCCGCCCCTGTTCCCTCTCCCCCCCGCTCTCGTTCCCTCTCCCCCCCGCCCCCGTTCCCTCTCCCCCCTGCCCCCATTCCCTCTCCCCCCCTGCCCCCGTTCCCTCTCCCCACCATTCCCTTTCCCCACTGCCCCCGTTCCCTCTCCCCCACCGCCCCCGTTCCCTCTCCCCCCCCCGTTTCCTCTCCCCACCGCCCCCGTTCCCTCTCCCCCCGTTCCCTCTCCCCACCGCCCCCATTCCCTCTCCCTACCACCCCCATTCCCTCTCCCCCACCGCCCCCTTTCACTCTCACCCCCGTTCCCTCTCCCCCACCACCCCTTTCCCTCTCACCCCTGTTCCCTCTCCCCCAATTCCCCCTATCCCTCTCTCCCACTGCCCCCGTTCCCTCTCCTCCACGTTCCCTCTCGCCCCCGCCCCCGTTCCCTCTCCCCTCCGCCCCGTTCCCTCTCCCCCCTGTTCCCTCTCCCCACCGCCCCGTTCCCTCTCCCCAGCGCCCCCGTTCCCTCTCCCCCACTGCCCCCATTCCCTCTCCCCCACGTTCCCTCTCTCCCCTGCCCCCGTTCCCTCTCCCCCCTATTCCCTCTCCCCCCCGCCCCCGTTCCCTCTCCCCCGGTTCCCTCTCCCCTCCGCCCCCGTTCCCTCTCCCCTCCGCCCCCGTTCCCTCTCCCCCACCGCCTCCGTTCCCTCGCCCACCCGCCCCCGTTCCCTCTTCCCACTCGCCCCCGTTCCCTCTCCCCCCCCGTTCCCTCTCCCCCACTGCCCCCGTTCCCTCGCCCACCCGCCCCTGTTACCTCTCCCCTCCGTTCCCTCTCAGCACTCGCCCCCGTTCCCTCTCCCCCCCGTTCCCTCTCCCATTCCCTCTCACCCACCGCCCCCGTTCCCTCTCCCCCCCGGTTCCCTCTTCCCCCCGCTCTCCCATTCCCTCTCACCCACCGCCCCCGTTCCCTCTCCCCCCCCCCCGGTTCCCTCTCCCCGACCGCCCCCGTTCCCTCTCCCCCCCGCTCCCATTCCCTCTCCCCCACCGTCCCCATTCCCTCTCCCCCCTGTTCCCTCTCCCCGACCGCCCCGTTCCCTCTCCCCCTCCGCCCCCGTTCCCTCTCCCCCACCGCCTCCGTTCCCTCGCCCCACTCGCCCCCGTTCCCTCTCCCCCCCCGTTCCCTCTCCCCCACCGCCCCCGTTCCCTCGCCCACCCGCCCCTGTTACCTCTCCCCTCCGTTCCATCTCAGCACTCGCCCCCGTTCCCTCTCCCCCCCGCTCTCCCATTCCCTCTCACCCACCGCCCCCGTTCCCTCTCCCCCCCTGTTCCCTCTCCCCCCAGCTCTCCCATTCCCTCTCACCCACCGCCCCCGTTCCCTCTCCCCCCCTGGTTCCCTCTCCCCGACCGCCCCCGTTCCCTCTCCCCCCCGCTCCCATTCCCTCTCCCCCACCGTCCCCATTCCCTCTCCCCCCTGTTCCCTCTCCCCGACCGCCCCGTTCCCTCTCCCCCACTGCCCCCATTCCCTCTCCCCCCCGCCCCCGTTCCCTCTCCCCCACTGCCCCCATTTCCTCTCCCCCACTGCCCCCATTCCCTCTCCCCCCCGTTCCCTCTCCCCCACCGCCCCCGTTCCCTCTCCCCCCCCGTTCCCTCTCCCCCACTGTCCCCATTCCCTCTCCCCCCCATTCCCTCTCCCCGACCGCCCCCGTTCCCTCTCCCCCCCGTTCCCTCTCCCCACCGCCTCCGTTCCCTCTCCCCCACTGCCCCGTTCCCTCTCCTCCCCGTTCCCTCTCCCCACCGCTTCCGTTCCCTCTCCCCCACCGCCCCAGTTCACTCTCCCCCCCCGTTCCCTCTCTCCACCGCCTCCGTTCCCTCTCCCCCACCACCCCAGTTCACTCTCACCCCCGGTCCCTCTCCCCCATCGCCCCCGTTCCCTCCCCGCCCCCGTCCCCTCTCCCCCCCGCCCCTGTTCCCTCTCCCCCCCGCTCTCGTTCCCTCACCCCCCCGCCCCCGTTCCCTCTCCCCCCTGCCCCATTCCCTCTCCCCCCTGCCCCCGTTCCCTCTCCCCACCATTCCCTTTCCCCACTGCCCCCGTTCCCTCTCCCCCACCGCCCCCGTTCCCTCTCCCCCCCGTTCCCTCTCCCCCCCCGCCCCCGTTCCCTCTCCCCCCCCGTTCCCTCTCCCCACCGCCCCCATTCCCTCTCCCCACCACCCCCATTCACTCTCCCCCACCGCCCCCTTTCCCTCTCACCCCCGTTCCCTCTCCCCCACCACCCCTTTCCCTCTCACCCCTGTTCCCTCTCCCCCAATTCCCCCTATCCCTCTCTCCCACTGCCCCCGTTCCCTCTCCTCCACGTTCCCTCTCCCCCCCGCCCCCGTTCCCTCTCCCCCCTATTCCCTCTCCCCCCGTTCCCTCTCCCCCCATTCCCTCTCCCCACCGCCCCGTTCCCTCTCCCCACCGCCCCCGTTCCCTCTCCCCCACTGCCCCCATTCCCTCTCCCCCACGTTCCCTCTCTCCCCTGCCCCCGTTCCCTCTCCCCCCTATTCCCTCTCCCCCCCGCCCCCGTTCCCTCTCCCCCGGTTCCCTCTCCCCTCCGCCCCCGGTTCCCTCTCCCCTCCGCCCCCGTTCCCTCTCCCCTCCGCCCCCGTTCCCTCTCCCCCACCGCCTCCGTTCCCTCGCCCACCCGCCCCCGTTCCCTCTTCCCACTCGCCCCCATTCCCTCTCCCCCCCCCGTTCCCTCTCCCCCACCGCCCCCGTTCCCTCGCCCACCTGCCCCTGTTACCTCTCCCCTCCGTTCCCTCTCAGCACTCGCCCTCGTTCCCTCTCCCCCCCGTTCCCTCTCCCCCCCGCTCTCCCATTCCCTCTCACCCACCGCCCCTGTTCCCTCTCCCCCACCGCCCCCGTTCCCTCTCCCCCACCGCCCCTGTTCCCTCTCCCCTACCACCCCCCGTTCCCTCTCCCACACTCACCCCTGTTCCCTCTCCCCCCCGACCCCTTTCCCTCTCCCCCCCTTTCCCTCTCCCCACCGCCCCCATTCCCTCTGCCTCCCGCTCCCGTTCCCTCTCCCTACAGTTTCCTCTGCCCACCGCCCCCATTCCCTCTTCTCCCTGCCCCCGTTCCCTCTCCCCCCCGTTCCCTCTCCCCACCGCTTCCGTTCCCTCTCCCCCACCGCCCCAGTTCACTCTCCCCCCCCGTTCCCTCTCTCCACCGCCTCCGTTCCCTCTCCCCCACCGCCCCCGTTCCCTCTCCCCCGCCGTTCCCTCTCCCCACCGCCCCCATTCCCTCTCCCCACCACCCCCATTCCCTCTCCCCCACCGCCCCCTTTCCCTCTCACCCCCCGTTCCCTCTCCCCCACAACCCCTTTCCCTCTCACCCCTGTTCCCTCTCCCCCACCGCCCCCTTTCCCTCTCTCCCACTGCCCTCGTTCCCTCTCCTCCACGTTCCCTCTCCCCCCCGCCCCCGTTCCCTCTCCCCCGGTTCCCTCTCCCCTCCGCCCCCGTTCCCTCTCCCCTCCGCCCCCGTTCCCTCTCCCCCACCGCCTCCGTTCCCTCGCCCACCCGCCCCCGTTCCCTCTTCCCACTCGTCCCCGTTCCCTCTCCCCCCCCCGTTCCCTCTCCCCCACCGCCCCCGTTCCCTCGCCCACCCGCCCCTGTTACCTCTCCCCTCCGTTCCCTCTCAGCACTCGCCCCCGTTCCCTCTCCCCCCCCGTTCCCTCTCCCATTCCCTCTCACCCACCGCCCCCGTTCCCTCTCCCCCCCGGTTCCCTCTTCCCCCCGCTCTCCCATTCCCTCTCACCCACCGCCCCCGTTCCCTCTCCCCCCCCCCGGTTCCCTCTCCCCGACCGCCCCCGTTCCCTCTCCCCCCCGCTCCCATTCCCTCTCCCCCCACCGTCCCCATTCCCACTCCCCCCTGTTCCCTCTCCCCGACCGCCCCGTTCCCTCTCCCCCTCCGCCCCCGTTCCCTCTCCCCCACCGCCTCCGTTCCCTCGCCCCACTCGCCCCCGTTCCCTCTCCCCCCCCCGTTCCCTCTCCCCCACCGCCCCCGTTCCCTCGCCCACCCGCCCCTGTTACCTCTCCCCTCCGTTCCATCTCAGCACTCGCCCCCCGTTCCCTCTCCCCCCCGCTCTCCCATTCCCTCTCACCCACCGCCCCCCGTTCCCTCTCCCCCCCTGTTCCCTCTCCCCCCAGCTCTCCCATTCCCTCTCACCCACCGCCCCCATTCCCTCTCCCCCCCTCGTTCCCTCTCCCCGACCGCCCCCCGTTCCCTCTCCCCCCCCGCTCCCATTCCCTCTCCCCCACCGTCCCCATTCCCTCTCCCCCCTGTTCCCTCTCCCCGACCGCCCCGTTCCCTCTCACCCACTGCCCCCGTTCCCTCTCCCCCCCCGCCCCCGTTCCCTCTCCCCCACTGCCCCCCATTTCCTCTCCCCCACTGCCCCCATTCCCTCTCCCCCCCCGTTCCCTCTCCCCCACCGCCCCCGATCCCTCTCCCCCCCGTTCCCTCTCCCCCACTGTCCCCATTCCCTCTCCCCCCCCGTTCCCTCTCCCCGACCGCCCCCGTTCCCTCTCCCCCCCCGTTCCCTCTCCCCACCGCCTCCGTTCCCTCTCCCCCACTGCCCCGTTCCCTCTCCTCCCCGTCCCCTCTCCCCCCCCGCCCCTGTTCCCTCTCCCCCCCGCTCTCGTTCCCTCTCCCCCCCCGCCCCCGTTCCCTCTCCCCCCTGCCCCCATTCCCTCTCCCCCCTGCCCCCGTTCCCTCTCCCCACCATTCCCTTTCCCCACTGCCCCCGTTCCCTCTCCCCCACCGCCCCCGTTCCCTCTCCCCCCCCGTTTCCTCTCCCCACCGCCCCCGTTCCCTCTCCCCCCGTTCCCTCTCCCCACCGCCCCCATTCCCTCTCCCTACCACCCCCATTCCCTCTCCCCCACCGCCCCCTTTCCCTCTCACCCCCGTTCCCTCTCCCCCTTTCCCTCTCACCCCTGTTCCCTCTCCCCCAATTCCCCCTATCCCTCTCTCCCACTGCCCCCCGTTCCCTCTCCTCCACGTTCCCTCTCGCCCCCGCCCCCGTTCCCTCTCCCCCTCCGCCCCGTTCCCTCTCCCCCGGTTCCCTCTCCCCCTCCGCCCCCGTTCCCTCTCCCCTCAGCCCCCGTTCCCTCTCCCCCACCGCCTCCGTTCCCTCGCCCACCCGCCCCCGTTCCCTCTTCCCACTCGCCCCCGTTCCCTCTCCCCCCCCCCGTTCCCTCTCCCCCACCGCCCCCGTTCCCTCGCCCACCCGCCCCTGTTACCTCTCCCCTCCGTTCCCTCTCAGCACTCGCCCCCCGTTCCCTCTCCCCCCCGTTCCCTCTCCCATTCCCTCTCACCCACCGCCCCCGTTCCCTCTCCCCCCCGGTTCCCTCTTCCCCCCGCTCTCCCATTCCCTCTCACCCACCGCCCCCCGTTCCCTCTCCCCCCCCCCCGGTTCCCTCTCCCCGACCGCCCCCGTTCCCTCTCCCCCCCGCTCCCATTCCCTCTCCCCCACCGTCCCCATTCCCTCTCCCCCCTGTTCCCTCTGCCGACCGCCCCGTTCCCTCTCCCCCTCCGCCCCCCGTTCCCTCTCCCCCACCGCCTCCGTTCCCTCGCCCCACTCGCCCCCCGTTCCCTCTCCCCCCCCCGTTCCCTCTCCCCCCACCGCCCTCGTTCCCTCGCCCACCCCGCCCCTGTTACCTCTCCCCTCCGTTCCATCTCAGCACTCGCCCCCGTTCCCTCTCCCCCCCGCTCTCCCATTCCCTCTCACCCACCGCCCCCGTTCCCTCTCCCCCCCTGTTCCCTCTCCCCCCAGCACTCCCATTCCCTGTCACCCACCGCCCCCGTTCCCTCTCCCCCCCTGGTTCCCTCTCCCCGACCGCCCCCGTTCCCTCTCCCCCCCGCTCCCATTCCCTCTCCCCCACCGTCCCCATTCCCTCTCCCCCCTGTTCCCTCTCCCCGACCGCCCCGTTCCCTCTCCCCCACTGCCCCCGTTCCCTCTCCCCCCCCGCCCCCGTTCCCTCTCCCCCACTGCCCCCATTTCCTCTCCCCCACTGCCCCCATTCCCTCTCCCCCCCGTTCCCTCTCCCCCACCACCCCCGTTCCCTCTCCCCCCCGTTCCCTCTCCCCCACTGTCCCCATTCCCTCTCCCCCCCGTTCCCTCTCCCCGACCGCCCCCGTTCCCTCTCCCCCCCGTTCCCTCTCCCCACCGCCTCCGTTCCCTCTCCCCCACTGCCCCGTTCCCTCTCCTCCCCGTCCCCTCTCCCCCCCGCCCCTGTTCCCTCTCCCCCCCGCTCTCGTTCCCTCTCCCCCCCGCCCCCGTTCCCTCTCCCCCCTGCCCCCATTCCCTCTCCCCCCTGCCCCCGTTCCCTCTCCCCACCATTCCCTTTCCCCACTGCCCCCGTTCCCTCTCCCCCACCGCCCCCGTTCCCTCTCCCCCCCGTTTCCTCTCCCCACCGCCCCCGTTCCCTCTCCCTCCGTTCCCTCTCCCCACCGCCCCCATTCCCTCTCCCTACCACCCCCATTCCCTCTCCCCCACCGCCCCCTTTCCCTCTCACCCCCGTTCCCTCTCCCCCACCACCCCTTTCCCTCTCACCCCTGTTCCCTCTCCCCCAATTCCCCCTATCCCTCTCTCCCACTGCCCCCGTTCCCTCTCCTCCACGTTCCCTCTCGCCCCCGCCCCGGTTCCCTCTCCCCTCCGCCCCGTTCCCTCTCCCCCCTGTTCCCTCTCCCCACCGCCCCGTTCCATCTCCCCACCGCCCCCGTTCCCTCTCCCCCACTGCCCCCATTCCCTCTCCCCCACGTTCCCTCTCTCCCCTGCCCCCGTTCCCTCTCCCCCCTATTCCCTCTCCCCCCCGCCCCCGTTCCC
This sequence comes from Isurus oxyrinchus, assembly GCA_026770705.1. NCBI lineage: Eukaryota > Metazoa > Chordata > Chondrichthyes > Lamniformes > Lamnidae > Isurus > Isurus oxyrinchus. Next base: position 47,152 of record JANJGN010002820.1, read on the forward strand.
TCTCCCCCGGTTCCCTCTCCCCTCCGCCCCCGTTCCCTCTCCCCTCCGCCCCCGTTCCCTCTCCCCCACCGCCTCCGTTCCCCTCGCCCACCCGCCCCCGTTCCCTCTTCCCACTCGCCCCCCGTTCCCTCTCCCCCCCCCGTTCCCTCTCCCCCACCGCCCCCGTTCCCTCGCCCACCCGCCCCTGTTACCTCTCCCCTCCGTTCCCTCTCAGCACTCGCCCCCGTTCCCTCTCCCCCCCGTTCCCTCTCCCATTCCCTCTCACCCACCTCCCCCGTTCCCTCTCCCCCCCGGTTCCCTCTTCCCCCCGCTCTCCCATTCCCTCTCACCCACCGCCCCCGTTCCCTCTCCCCCCCCCCGGTTCCCTCTCCCCGACCGACCCCGTTCCCTCTCCCCCCCGCTCCCATTTCCTCTCCCCCACCGTCCCCATTCCCTCTCCCCCCTGTTCCCTCTCCCCGACCGCCCCGTTCCCTCTCCCCCCTCCGCCCCCGTTCCCTCTCCCCCACCGCCTCCGTTCCCTCGCCCCACTCGCCCCCGTTCCCTCTCCCCCCCCGTTCCCTCTCCCCCACCGCCCCCCGTTCCCTCGCCCACCCGCCCCTGTTACCTCTCCCCTCCGTTCCATCTCAGCACTCGCCCCCCGTTCCCTCTCCCCCCCGCTCTCCCATTCCCTCTCACCCACCGCCCCCGTTCCCTCTCCCCCCTGTTCCCTCTCCCCCCAGCTCTCCCATTCCCTCTCACCCACCGCCCCCGTTCCCTCTCCCCCCCTGGTTCCCTCTCCCCGACCGCCCCCGTTCCCTCTCCCCCCCGCTCCCATTCCCTCTCCCCCACCGTCCCCATTCCCTCTCCCCCCTGTTCCCTCTCCCCGACCGCCCCGTTCCCTCTCCCCCACTGCCCCCGTTCCCTCTCCCCCCCCGCCCCCGTTCCCTCTCCCCCACTGCCCCCATTTCCTCTCCCCCACTGCCCCCATTCCCTCTCCCCCCCGTTCCCTCTCCCCCACCGCCCCCGTTCCCTCTCCCCCCCGTTCCCTCTCCCCCACTGTCCCCATTCCCTCTCCCCCCCGTTCCCTCTCCCCGACCGCCCCCGTTCCCTCTCCCCCCCGTTCCCTCTCCCCACCGCCTCCGTTCCCTCTCCCCCCACTGCCCCGTTCCCTCTCCTCCCCGTTCCCTCTCCCCACCGCTTCCGTTCCCTCTCCCCCACCGCCCCAGTTCACTCTCCCCCCCGTTCCCTCTCTCCACCGCCTCCGTTCCCTCTCCCCCCACCACCCCAGTTCCCTCTCACCCCCGGTCCCTCTCCCCCATCGCCCCCGTTCCCTCCCCGCCCCCGTCCCCTCTCCCCCCCGCCCCTGTTCCCTCTCCCCCCCCGCTCTCGTTCCCTCACCCCCCCCGCCCCCGTTCCCTCTCCCCCCTGCCCCATTCCCTCTCCCCCCTGCCCCCGTTCCCTCTCCCCACCATTCCCTTTCCCCACTGCCCCCGTTCCCTCTCCCCCACCGCCCCCGTTCCCTCTCCCCCCCGTTCCCTCTCCCCCCCGCCCCCGTTCCCTCTCCCCCCCGTTCCCTCTCCCCACCGCCCCCATTCCCTCTCCCCACCACCCCCATTCACTCTCCCCCACCGCCCCCTTTCCCTCTCACCCCCGTTCCCTCTCCCCCACCACCCCTTTCCCTCTCACCCCCTGTTCCCTCTCCCCCAATTCCCCCTATCCCTCTCTCCCACTGCCCCCGTTCCCTCTCCCCCCGTTCCCTCTCCCCCCCATTCCCTCTCCCCACCGCCCCGTTCCCTCTCCCCACCGCCCCCGTTCCCTCTCCCCCACTGCCCCCATTCCCTCTCCCCCACGTTCCCTCTCTCCCCTGCCCCCGTTCCCTCTCCCCCCCTATTCCCTCTCCCCCCCGCCCCCGTTCCCTCTCCCCCGGTTCCCTCTCCCCTCCGCCCCCGGTTCCCTCTCCCCTCCGCCCCCGTTCCCTCTCCCCCTCCGCCCCCCGTTCCCTCTCCCCCACCGCCTCCGTTCCCTCGCCCACCCGCCCCCCGTTCCCTCTTCCCACTCGCCCCCATTCCCTCTCCCCCCCCCGTTCCCTCTCCCCCACCGCCCCCGTTCCCTCGCCCACCTGCCCCTGTTACCTCTCCCCTCCGTTCCCTCTCAGCACTCGCCCTCGTTCCCTCTCCCCCCCGTTCCCTCTCCCCCCCGCTCTCCCCATTCCCTCTCACCCACCGCCCCTGTTCCCTCTCCCCCACCGCCCCCCGTTCCCTCTCCCCCACCGCCCCTGTTCCCTCTCCCCTACCACCCCCCGTTCCCTCTCCCACACTCACCCCTGTTCCCTCTCCCCCCCGAGCCCTTTCCCTCTCCCCCCCTTTCCCTCTCCCCACCGCCCCCATTCCCTCTGCCTCCCGCTCCCGTTCCCTCTCCCTACAGTTTCCTCTGCCCACCGCCCCCATTCCCTCTTCTCCCCTGCCCCCGTTCCCTCTCCCCCCCGTTCCCTCTCCCCACCGCTTCCGTTCCCTCTCCCCCACCGCCCCAGTTCACTCTCCCCCCCCCGTTCCCTCTCTCCACCGCCTCCGTTCCCTCTCCCCCACCGCCCCCGTTCCCTCTCCCCGCCGTTCCCTCTCCCCACCGCCCCCCATTCCCTCTCCCCACCACCCCCATTCCCTCTCCCCCACCGCCCCCTTTCCCTCTCACCCCCCGTTCCCTCTCCCCCACAACCCCTTTCCCTCTCACCCCTGTTCCCTCTCCCCCACCGCCCCCTTTCCCTCTCTCCCACTGCCCTCGTTCCCTCTCCTCCACGTTCCCTCTCCCCCCCGCCCCCGTTCCCTCTCCCCCGGTTCCCTCTCCCCTCCGCCCCCGTTCCCTCTCCCCTCCGCCCCCGTTCCCTCTCCCCCACCGCCTCCGTTCCCTCGCCCACCCCGCCCCCCGTTCCCTCTTCCCACTCGCCCCCGTTCCCTCTCCCCCCCCCGTTCCCTCTCCCCCACCGCCCCCGTTCCCTCGCCCACCCGCCCCTGTTACCTCTCCCCTCCGTTCCCTCTCAGCACTCGCCCCCGTTCCCTCTCCCCCCCGTTCCCTCTCCCATTCCCTCTCACCCACCGCCCCCGTTCCCTCTCCCCCCCCGGTTCCCTCTCCCCCCAGCTCTCCCATTCCCTCTCACCCACCGCCCCCATTCCCTCTCCCCCCCTGGTTCCCTCTCCCCGACCGCCCCCGTTCCCTCTCCCCCCCCGCTCCCATTCCCTCTCCCCCACCGTCCCCATTCCCTCTCCCCCCTGTTCCCTCTCCCCCGACCGCCCCGTTCCCTCTCACCCACTGCCCCCGTTCCCTCTCCCCCCCCCGCCCCCGTTCCCTCTCCCCCACTGCCCCCATTTCCTCTCCCCCACTGCCCCCATTCCCTCTCCCCCCCGTTCCCTCTCCCCCACCGCCCCCGATCCCTCTCCCCCCCGTTCCCTCTCCCCCACTGTCCCCATTCCCTCTCCCCCCCCGTTCCCTCTCCCCGACCGCCCCCCGTTCCCTCTCCCCCCCGTTCCCTCTCCCCACCGCCTCCGTTCCCTCTCCCCCACTGCCCCGTTCCCTCTCCTCCCCGTCCCCTCTCCCCCCCCGCCCCTGTTCCCTCTCCCCCCCCGCTCTCGTTCCCTCTCCCCCCCGCCCCCGTTCCCTCTCCCCCCTGCCCCCATTCCCTCTCCCCCCTGCCCCCGTTCCCTCTCCCCACCATTCCCTTTCCCCACTGCCCCCGTTCCCTCTCCCCCACCGCCCCCCGTTCCCTCTCCCCCCCCCGTTTCCTCTCCCCACCGCCCCCGTTCCCTCTCCCCCCGTTCCCTCTCCCCCACCGCCCCCATTCCCTCTCCCTACCACCCCCATTCCCTCTCCCCCACCGCCCCCTTTCCCTCTCACCCCCGTTCCCTCTCCCCCACCACCCCTTTCCCTCTCACCCCTGTTCCCTCTCCCCCAATTCCCCCTATCCCTCTCTCCCACTGCCCCCGTTCCCTCTCCTCCACGTTCCCTCTCGCCCCCCGCCCCCGTTCCCTCTCCCCTCCGCCCCGTTCCCTCTCCCCCGGTTCCCTCTCCCCTCCGCCCCCGTTCCCTCTCCCCTCAGCCCCCGTTCCCTCTCCCCCACCGCCTCCGTTCCCTCGCCCACACCGCCCCCCGTTCCCTCTTCCCACTCGCCCCCGTTCCCTCTCCCCCCCCCCGTTCCCTCTCCCCCACCGCCCCCGTTCCCTCGCCCCACCCGCCCCTGTTACCTCTCCCCTCCGTTCCCTCTCAGCACTCGCCCCCGTTCCCTCTCCCCCCCCGTTCCCTCTCCCATTCCCTCTCACCCACCGCCCCCGTTCCCTCTCCCCCCCGGTTCCCTCTTCCCCCCGCTCTCCCATTCCCTCTCACCCACCGCCCCCGTTCCCTCTCCCCCCCCCCCCCGGTTCCCTCTCCCCGACCGCCCCCGTTCCCTCTCCCCCCCCGCTCCCATTCCCTCTCCCCCACCGTCCCCATTCCCTCTCCCCCCTGTTCCCTCTGCCGACCGCCCCCGTTCCCTCTCCCCCTCCGCCCCCGTTCCCTCTCCCCCACCGCCTCCGTTCCCTCGCCCCACTCGCCCCCGTTCCCTCTCCCCCCCTGTTCCCTCTCCCCCACCGCCCCCTCGTTCCCTCGCCCACCCGCCCCTGTTACCTCTCCCCTCCGTTCCATCTCAGCACTCGCCCCCCGTTCCCTCTCCCCCCCCGCTCTCCCATTCCCTCTCACCCACCGCCCCCGTTCCCTCTCCCCCCCTGTTCCCTCTCCCCCCAGCTCTCCCATTCCCTGTCACCCACCGCCCCCGTTCCCTCTCCCCCCCTGGTTCCCTCTCCCCGACCGCCCCCGTTCCCTCTCCCCCCCGCTCCCATTCCCTCTCCCCCACCGTCCCCATTCCCTCTCCCCCCTGTTCCCTCTCCCCGACCGCCCCGTTCCCTCTCCCCCACTGCCCCCGTTCCCTCTCCCCCCCCGCCCCCGTTCCCTCTCCCCCACTGCCCCCATTTCCTCTCCCCCACTGCCCCCATTCCCTCTCCCCCCCGTTCCCTCTCCCCCACCACCCCCGTTCCCTCTCCCCCCCGTTCCCTCTCCCCCACTGTCCCCATTCCCTCTCCCCCCCGTTCCCTCTCCCCGACCGCCCCCGTTCCCTCTCCCCCCCGTTCCCTCTCCCCACCGCCTCCGTTCCCTCTCCCCCACTGCCCCGTTCCCTCTCCTCCCCGTCCCCTCTCCCCCCCCGCCCCTGTTCCCTCTCCCCCCCGCTCTCGTTCCCTCTCCCCCCCGCCCCCGTTCCCTCTCCCCCCTGCCCCCATTCCCTCTCCCCCCCTGCCCCCGTTCCCTCTCCCCACCATTCCCTTTCCCCACTGCCCCCGTTCCCTCTCCCCCACCGCCCCCGTTCCCTCTCCCCCCCGTTTCCTCTCCCCACCGCCCCCGTTCCCTCTCCCTCCGTTCCCTCTCCCCACCGCCCCCATTCCCTCTCCCTACCACCCCCATTCCCTCTCCCCCACCGCCCCCCTTTCCCTCTCACCCCCGTTCCCTCTCCCCCACCACCCCTTTCCCTCTCACCCCTGTTCCCTCTCCCCCAATTCCCCCTATCCCTCTCTCCCACTGCCCCCGTTCCCTCTCCTCCACGTTCCCTCTCGCCCCCGCCCCGGTTCCCTCTCCCCTCCGCCCCGTTCCCTCTCCCCCCTGTTCCCTCTCCCCACCGCCCCGTTCCATCTCCCCACCGCCCCCGTTCCCTCTCCCCCCACTGCCCCCATTCCCTCTCCCCCACGTTCCCTCTCTCCCCTGCCCCCGTTCCCTCTCCCCCCTATTCCCTCTCCCCCCCCCCCGCCACCCCCCCCCGTTCCCCTCTCCCCCGGTTCCCTCTCCCCTCCGCCCCCGTTCCCTCTCCCCTCCGCCCCCGTTCCCTCTCCCCCACCGCCTCCGTTCCCTCGCCCACCCCGCCCCCGTTCCCTCTTCCCACTCGCCCCCGTTCCCTCTCCCCCCCCCGTTCCCTCTCCCCCACCGCCCCCGTTCCCTCGCCCACCCGCCCCTGTTACCTCTCCCCTCCGTTCCCTCTCAGCACTCGCCCCCGTTCCCTCTCCCCCCCCGTCCCTCTCCCATTCCCTCTCACCCACCTCCCCCGTTCCCTCTCCCCCCCCGGTTCCCTCTTCCCCCCGCTCTCCCATTCCCTCTCACCCACCGCCCCCGTTCCCTCTCCCCCCCCCCGGTTCCCTCTCCCCGACCGACCCCGTTCCCTCTCCCCCCCGCTCCCATTTCCTCTCCCCCACCGTCCCCATTCCCTCTCCCCCCTGTTCCCTCTCCCCGACCGCCCCGTTCCCTCTCCCCCCTCCGCCCCCGTTCCCTCTCCCCCACCGCCTCCGTTCCCTCGCCCCACTCGCCCCCGTTCCCTCTCCCCCCCCGTTCCCTCTCCCCCACCGCCCCCGTTCCCTCGCCCACCCCGCCCCTGTTACCTCTCCCCTCCGTTCCATCTCAGCACTCGCCCCCGTTCCCTCTCCCCCCCCGCTCTCCCATTCCCTCTCACCCACCGCCCCCGTTCCCTCTCCCCCCTGTTCCCTCTCCCCCCAGCTCTCCCATTCCCTCTCACCCACCGCCCCCGTTCCCTCTCCCCCCCTGGTTCCCTCTCCCCGACCGCCCCCGTTCCCTCTCCCCCCCGCTCCCATTCCCTCTCCCCCACCGTCCCCATTCCCTCTCCCCACTGTTCCCTCTCCCCGACCGCCCCGTTCCCTCTCCCCCACTGCCCCCGTTCCCTCTCCCCCCCGCCCCCCGTTCCCTCTCCCCCACTGCCCCCATTTCCTCTCCCCCACTGCCCCCCATTCCCTCTCCCCCCCCGTTCCCTCTCCCCCACCGCCCCCGTTCCCTCTCCCCCCCGTTCCCTCTCCCCCACTGTCCCCATTCCCTCTCCCCCCCGTTCCCTCTCCCCGACCGCCCCCCGTTCCCTCTCCCCCCCGTTCCCTCTCCCCACCCGCCTCCGTTCCCTCTCCCCCACTGCCCCGTTCCCTCTCCTCCCCGTTCCCTCTCCCCACCGCTTCCGTTCCCTCTCCCCCACCGCCCCAGTTCACTCTCCCCCCCGTTCCCTCTCTCCACCGCCTCCGTTCCCTCTCCCCCACCACCCCAGTTCCCTCTCACCCCCGGTCCCTCTCCCCCATCGCCCCCGTTCCCTCCCCGCCCCCGTCCCCTCTCCCCCCCGCCCCTGTTCCCTCTCCCCCCCCGCTCTCGTTCCCTCACCCCCCCCGCCCCCGTTCCCTCTCCCCCCTGCCCCATTCCCTCTCCCCCCTGACCCCGTTCCCTCTCCCCACCATTCCCTTTCCCCACTGCCCCCGTTCCCTCTCCCCCACCGCCCCCGTTCCCTCTCCCCCCCCGTTCCCTCTCCCCCCCGCCCCCCGTTCCCTCTCCCCCCCGTTCCCTCTCCCCACCGCCCCCATTCCCTCTCCCCACCACCCCCATTCACTCTCCCCCACCGCCCCCTTTCCCTCTCACCCCCGTTCCCTCTCCCCCACCACCCCTTTCCCTCTCACCCCTGTTCCCTCTCCCCCAATTCCCCCTATCCCTCTCTCCCACTGCCCCCGTTCCCTCTCCCCCCGTTCCCTCTCCCCCCATTCCCTCTCCCCACCGCCCCGTTCCCTCTCCCCACCGCCCCCCGTTCCCTCTCCCCCACTGCCCCCATTCCCTCTCCCCCACGTTCCCTCTCTCCCCTGCCCCCGTTCCCTCTCCCCCCTATTCCCTCTCCCCCCCCGCCCCCGTTCCCTCTCCCCCGGTTCCCTCTCCCCTCCGCCCCCGGTTCCCTCTCCCCTCCGCCCCCGTTCCCTCTCCCCTCCGCCCCCGTTCCCTCTCCCCCACCGCCTCCGTTCCCTCGCCCACCCGCCCCCGTTCCCTCTTCCCACTCGCCCCCATTCCCTCTCCCCCCCCCCGTTCCCTCTCCCCCCACCGCCCCCGTTCCCTCGCCCACCTGCCCCTGTTACCTCTCCCCTCCGTTCCCTCTCAGCACTCGCCCTCGTTCCCTCTCCCCCCCGTTCCCTCTCCCCCCCCGCTCTCCCATTCCCTCTCACCCACCGCCCCTGTTCCCTCTCCCCCACCGCCCCCCGTTCCCTCTCCCCCACCGCCCCTGTTCCCTCTCCCCTACCACCCCCGTTCCCTCTCCCACACTCACCCCTGTTCCCTCTCCCCCCCGAGCCCTTTCCCTCTCCCCCCCTTTCCCTCTCCCCACCGCCCCCATTCCCTCTGCCTCCCGCTCCCGTTCCCTCTCCCTACAGTTTCCTCTGCCCACCGCCCCCATTCCCTCTTCTCCCTGCCCCCGTTCCCTCTCCCCCCCCGTTCCCTCTCCCCACCGCTTCCGTTCCCTCTCCCCCACCGCCCCAGTTCACTCTCCCCCCCCCGTTCCCTCTCTCCACCGCCTCCGTTCCCTCTCCCCCACCGCCCCCGTTCCCTCTCCCCCGCCGTTCCCTCTCCCCACCGCCCCCATTCCCTCTCCCCACCACCCCCATTCCCTCTCCCCCACCGCCCCCTTTCCCTCTCACCCCCCGTTCCCTCTCCCCCACAACCCCTTTCCCTCTCACCCCTGTTCCCTCTCCCCCACCGCCCCCTTTCCCTCTCTCCCACTGCCCTCGTTCCCTCTCCTCCACGTTCCCTCTCCCCCCCGCCCCCGTTCCCTCTCCCCCGGTTCCCTCTCCCCTCCGCCCCCGTTCCCTCTCCCCTCCGCCCCCGTTCCCTCTCCCCCACCGCCTCCGTTCCCTCGCCCACCCGCCCCCGTTCCCTCTTCCCACTCGCCCCCGTTCCCTCTCCCCCCCCGTTCCCTCTCCCCCACCCGCCCCCGTTCCCTCGCCCACCCCGCCCCTGTTACCTCTCCCCTCCGTTCCCTCTCAGCACTCGCCCCCGTTCCCTCTCCCCCCCCGTTCCCTCTCCCATTCCCTCTCACCCACCGCCCCCGTTCCCTCTCCCCCCCGGTTCCCTCTTCCCCCCGCTCTCCCATTCCCTCTCACCCACCGCCCCCGTTCCCTCTCCCCCCCCCCGGTTCCCTATCCCCGACCGCCCCCCGTTCCCTCTCCCCCCCCGCTCCCATTCCCTCTCCCCCACCGTCCCCATTCCCTCTCCCCCCTGTTCCCTCTCCCCCGACCGCCCCGTTCCCTCTCCCCCTCCCCCCCCGTTCCCTCTCCCCCACCGCCCCCGTTCCCTCGCCCACCCGCCCCTGTTACCTCTCCCCTCCGTTCCATCTCAGCACTCGCCCCCGTTCCCTCTCCCCCCCGCTCTCACCATTCCCTCTCACCCACCGCCCCCGTTCCCTCTCCCCCCCTGTTCCCTCTCCCCCCAGCTCTCCCATTCCCTCTCACCCACCGCCCCCATTCCCTCTCCCCCCCCTGGGTCCCTCTCCCCGACCACCCCCGTTCCCTCTCCCCCCCGCTCCCATTCCCTCTCCCCCACCGTCCCCATTCCCTCTCCCCCCTGTTCCCTCTCCCCGACCGCCCCGTTCCCTCTCCCCCACTGCCCCCGTTCCCTCTCCCCCCCGCCCCCGTTCCCTCTCCCCCACTGCCCCCATTTCCTCTCCCCCACTGCCCCCATTCCCTCTCCCCCCCGTTCCCTCTCCCCCACCGCCCCCGTTCCCTCTCCCCCCCGTTCCCTCTCCCCACCGCCTCCGTTCCCTCTCCCCCACTGCCCCGTTCCCTCTCCTCCCCGTCCCCTCTCCCCCCCGCCCCTGTTCCCTCTCCCCCCCGCTCTCGTTCCCTCTCCCCCCCGCCCCCCGTTCCCTCTCCCCTCTGCCCCCATTCCCTCTCCCCCCTGCCCCCGTTCCCTCTCCCCACCATTCCCTTTCCCCACTGCCCCCGTTCCCTCTCCCCCACCGCCCCCGTTCCCTCTCCCCCCCCGTTTCCTCTCCCCACCCCCCCCCGTTCCCTCTCCCCCCGTTCCCTCTCCCCCACCGCCCCCATTCCCTCTCCCTACCACCCCCCATTCCCTCTCCCCCACCGCCCCCTTTCCCTCTCACCCCCGTTCCCTCTCCCCCACCACCCCTTTCCCTCTCACCCCTGTTCCCTCTCCCCCAATTCCCCCTATCCCTCTCTCCCACTGCCCCCGTTCCCTCTCCTCCACGTTCCCTCTCGCCCCCCGCCCCCGTTCCCTCTCCCCTCCGCCCCGTTCCCTCTCCCCCGGTTCCCTCTCCCCTCCGCCCCCGTTCCCTCTCCCCTCCGCCCGCGTTCCCTCTCCCCCACCGCCTCCGTTCCCTCGCCCACCCGCCCCCGTTCCCTCTTCCCACTCGCCCCCCGTTCCCTCTCCCCCCCCCGTTCCCTCTCCCCCACCGCCCCCGTTCCCTCGCCCACCCGCCCCTGTTACCTCTCCCCTCCGTTCCCTCTCAGCACTCGCCCCCGTTCCCTCTCCCCCCCGTTCCCTCTCCCATTCCCTCTCACCCACCGCCCCCGTTCCCTCTCCCCCCCGGTTCCCTCTTCCCCCCGCTCTCCCATTCCCTCTCACCCACCGCCCCCGTTCCCTCTCCCCCCCCCCCGGTTCCCTCTCCCCCGACCGCCCCCGTTCCCTCTCCCCCCCGCTCCCATTCCCTCTCCCCCACCATCCCCATTCCCTCTCCCCCCTGTTCCCTCTGCCGACCGCCCCGTTCCCTCTCCCCCTCCGCCCCCGTTCCCTCTCCCCCACCGCCTCCGTTCCCTCGCCCCACTCGCCCCCGTTCCCTCTCCCCCCCCGTTCCCTCTTCCCCCGCCCCGGTTCCCTCTCCCCCCCCGCCCCCGTTCCCTCTCCCCCCTGTTCCCTCTCCCCCTTGCCCCCCGTTCCCTCTCCCCGCCCCATTCCCTCTCCCCCCGCCCCGTTCCCTCTCCCCCCCCGTTCCCTCTCCCCCATGCCCCCGTTCCCTCTCCCCCCCCGTTCCCTCTCCCCCCGTTCCCTCTCCCACCCCGCCCCGTTCTCTCTCCCCCACCGTTCCCTCTCCCCCCGTTCCCGCTCCCACCCGCCCCCGTTCTCTCTCCCCCCCCCGCCCCCCGTTCCCTCTCCCCCCCGTTCCCTCTCCCACCCACCCCGTTCCCTCTCCCCCCTGCCCCCGTTCCCTCTCCCCCCTATTCCCTCTCCCCCCTGCCCCCGTTCCCTCTCCCCCTGCCCCCGTTTCCTCTCCCCCCGTTCCCTCTCCCACCCACCCCCCTTTCCCTCTCCCCCCCGTTCCCTCTCCCACCTGCCCCCGTTCCCTCTCCCCCCGCCCCCGTTCCCTCTCCCCCCGTTCCCTCTCCTCCCCGCCCCCGTTCCCTCTTCCCCCCCGCCCCCGTTCCCTCTCCCACCCGCCCCGTTCCCTCTCCCCCTGCCCCCGTTCCCTCTCCCACCCACCCCCTTTCCCTCTCCCCCCCGTTCCCTCTCCCACCTGCCCCCGTTCCCTCTCCCCCCGCCCCCGTTCCCTCTCCCCCCCGTTCCCTCTCCTCCCCGCCCCCGTTCCCTCTTCCCCCCGCCCCCGTTCCCTCTCCCCCCGCCCCCGTTCCCTCTCCCCCACCGCCCCCGTTCCCTCTCCCCTACCACCCCCGTTCCCTCTCCCACAC
>JANJGN010002821.1:0-58634 GCA_026770705.1 Isurus oxyrinchus
AGGCAAACAGAATGAAACAGAGGCAAACAGAATTAAACAGAGGCAAACAGAATTAAACAGAGGCAAACAGACTTAAACAGAGGCAAAAATATGCAAACAGAGGCAAACAGACTTAAAAAAAGGCAAAAAGAGGCAAACAGAGGCAAACAGAGGCAAACAGAGTGAAACAGAGGCAAACAGAATGAAACAGAGGGAAACAGACTTAAACAGAGGCAAACAAATTTAAACAGAGGCAAACAGAGTGAAACAGAAGCAAACAGAGTGAAACAGAGGCAAACAGAGTGAAACAGAGGCAAACAGAGTGAAACAGAGGCAAACAGACTTAAACAGAGGCAAATAGACTTAAACAGAGGCAAACAGCGTGATACAGAGGCAAACAGACTTAAACAGAGGCAAACAGAATGAAACAGAGGCAAACAGACTTAAACAGAGACAAACAGAGGCAAAAAGAGCGAAACAGAGACAAACAGAGTGAAACAGAGGCAAACAGAGAGAAACAGAGGCAAACAGACTTAAACAGAGGCAAACAGACTGAAACAGAGGCAAACAGATTTAAACAGAGGCAAACAGACTTAAACAAGGGCAAACAGACTTAAACAGAGGAAAAAAGAGGCAAACAGAGGCAAACAGAGGAAACAGATTAAACAGAGGCAAACAGAGTTAAATTGAGGCAAACAGTCTTAGCAGAGGCAAACAGACTTAAACAGAGGCAAACAGACTTAAACAGAGGCAAACAGACTTAAACAGAGGCAAACAGAGGCAACCAGAAGCAAACAGACTTAAACAGAGGCAAACAGAGTGAAACAGAGGCACACAGAGAGAAACAGAGGCAAACAGAGTGAAACAGGGGCAAACAGAGTGAAACAGAGGCAAACAGAATTAAACAGAGGCAAACAGAATGAAACAGAAGCAAACATACGTAAACTGAGGCAAGCAGACTTAAACAGAGGCAAACAGAGGCAAACAGAATTAAACAGAGGCAAACAGAGGCAAACAGAGGCAAACAGAGGCAAACAGAGGCAAACAGAGGCAAACAGACTTAAACAGAGGCAAACAGAGTGAAACAGAGGCAAACTGAATGAAACAGAGGGAAACAGACTTAAACAGATGCAAACAGAGTGAAACAGAGGCAAACAGAGTGAAACAGAGGCAAACAGAGTGAACAGAGGCAAACAGAGTGAAACAGAGGCAAACAGAGTGAAACAGAGGCAAACAGACTTAAACAGAGGCAAACAGACTTAAACAGAGGCAAACAGAATGAAACAGAGGCAAACAGACTTAAACAGAGACAAACAGAGGCAAAAAGAGCGAAACAGAGACAAACAGAGCGAAACAGAGGCAAACAGAGAGAAACAGAGGCAAACAGACTTAAACAGAGGCAAACAGACTGAAACAGAGGCAAACAGACTTAAACAGAGGTAAACAGACTTAAACAGAGGCAAACAGACTTAAACAGAGGAAAAAAGAGGCAAACAGAGGCAAACAGATGCAAACAGGATTAAACAGATGCAAACAGAGTGAAACAGAGGCAAACAGACTTAAACAGAGGCAAAGAGACTTAAACAGAGGCAAACAGACATAAACAGAGGCAAACAGATTAAACAGAGGCAAACAGATTAAACAGAGGCAAACAGATTAAACAGAGGCAAACAGAGTTAAACTGAGGCAAACAGACTTAAACAGAGGCAAACAGACTTAAACAAGAGGCAAACAGAGTTAAACAGAGGCAAACAGATTTAAACAGAGGCAAACAGAGGCAACCAGATGCAAACAGACTTAAACAGAGGCAAACAGAGTGAAACAGAGGCACACAGAGAGAAACAGAGGCACACAGAGTGAAACAGGGGCAAACAGAGTGAAACAGAGGCAAACAGACTTAAACAGAGGCAAACAGACTGAAACAGAGGCAAACATACGTTATCTGAGGCAAGCAGACTTAAACAGAGGCAAACAGAGGCAAACAGAATTAAACAGAGGCAAACAGAGGCAAACAGAGGCAAACAGAGGCAAACAGACTTAAACAGAGGCAAACAGACTTAAACAGAGGCAAACAGAGTGAAACAGAGGCATAAAGAGTGAATCAGAGGCAAAAAGAGTGAAACAGAGGCAAAAAGAATGAAGCAGAGGCAAACAGACTGAAGCAGGGGCAAACAGACTGAAACAGAGGCAAACAGACTGAAACAGAGGCATACAGACTTAAACAGAGGCAAACAGACTTAAACAGAGGCAACAGACTTAAACAGAGGCAAACAGAGGCAAACAGCTTGAAACAGAGACAAACAGAGTGAAACAGAGGAAAACAGACTGAAAAGAGGCATACAGACTTAAACAGAGGCAAACAGAGGCAAACAGAGGCAAACAGAGTGAAACAGAGGCAAACAGAGGCAAACAGAGGCAAACAGAGGCAAACAGAGGCAAACAGAGGCAAACAGAGGCAAACAGAGGCAAACAGAGTGCAACAGAGGCAAACAGAGAGAAACAGAGGCAAACAGAGTGAAACAGAGTGAAACAGAGGCAAACAGACTTAAACAGAGGCAAACAGACTTAAACAGAGGCAAGCAGAGTGAAACAGAGGCAAACAGAGAGAAACAGAGGCAAACAGAGGGAAACAGAGGCAAACAGAGTGAAACAGAGTGAAACAGATTGAAACAGAGGCAAACAGACTTAAACAGGGGCAAACAGAGTGAAACAGAGGCAAACAGACTTAAACAGAGGCATACAGACTGAAACAGAGGCAAACAGACTTAAACAGGCAAAAAGACTTAAACAGAGGCAAAAAGAGGCAAACAGAGGCAAACAGATGCAAACAGGATTAAGCAGATGCAAACAGAGTGAAACAGAGGCAAACAGACTTAAACAGAGGCAAACAGACTGAAACAGAGGCAAACAGACTTAAACAGAGGCAAACAGACTTAAACAGAGGCAAACAGACTTAAACAGAGGCAAACAGAGTGAAACAGAGAGAAACAGAGGCAAACAAAGTGAAACAGAGTGAAACAGAGGGAAACAGAGGGAAACAGAGGGAAACAGAGGGAAACAGAGGGAAACAGAGGGAAACAGACTTAAACAGGGGCAAACAGAGTGAAACAGAGGCAAACAGTCTTAAACAGAGGCAAACAGACTTAAACAGAGGCAAAAAGAGGCAAACAGAGGCAAACAGAGGCAAACAGATGCAAACAGAGGGAAACAGAGTGAAACAGAGGGAAACAGAGGGACACAGAGGGAATCAGACTTAAACAGGGGCAAACACAGTAAAACAGAGGCAAACAGACTTAAACAGAGGCAAACAGAGTGAAACAGGGGCAAACAGAGTGAAACAGAGGCAAACAGACTTAAACGGAGGCATACAGACTTAAACAGAGCCAGTCAGAGGCAAACAGACTTAAACAGCGTTAAACAGAGTGAAACAGAGGCATAAAGAGTGAATCAGAGGCAAGAAGAGTGAAACAGAGAACAGAGTGAAACAGAGGCATAAAGAGTGAATCAGAGGCAAGAAGAGTGAAACAGAGGCAAAAAGAGTGAAACAGAGGCAAAAAGAATGAAGCAGAGGCAAACAGACTGAAGCAGAGGCAAACAGACTGAAACAGAGGCAAACAGACTGAAACAGAGGCAAACAGACTGAAACAGAGGCAAACAGACTGAAACAGAGGCAAACAGACTGAAACAGAGGCAAACAGAATGAAACAGAGGCAAACAGACTGAAACAGAGGCATACAGACTTAAACAGAGGCAAACAGACTTAAACAGAGGCAAACAGAGGCAAAAAGAGTGAAACAGAGGCAAACAGAGTGAAACAGAGGCAAACAGAGTGAAACAGAGGCAAACAGAGTGAAACAGAGGCAAACAGAGTGAAACAGAGGCAAACAGAACTAAACAGAGGCAAACAGACTTAGACAGAGGCAAACAGACTTAGACAGAGGCAAACAGACTTAGACAGAGGCAAACAGACTTAGACAGAGGCAAACAGAGTGAAACAGAGGCAAACAGAGTGAAACAGAGGCAAACAGAGTGAAACAGAGGCAAACAGACTTAAACAGAGGCAAACAGACTTAAACAGAGGCAAACAGAGTGAAACAGAGGCAAACAGAGAGAAACAGAGGCAAACAGAGAGAAACAGAGGCAAACAGAGTGAAACAGAGTGAAACAGAGTGAAACAGAGGCACACAGAGAGAAACAGAGGCAAACAGAGTGAAACAGAGGCAAACAGACTTAAACAGAGGCATACAGACTGAAACAGAGGCAAACAGACTTAAACAGGCAAAAAGACTTAAACAGAGGCAAAAAGAGGCAAACAGAGGCAAACAAATGCAAACAGGATTAAACAGATGCAAACAGAGTGAAACAGAGGCAAACAGACTTAAACAGAGGCAAACAGACTGAAACAGAGGCAAACAGACTTAAACAGAGGCAAACAGAGGCAATCAGAATGAAACAGAGTGAAACAGAGCCAAAAAGACTAAAAGAGAGGCAAACAGACTGAAACAGAGGCAAACAGACTTAAACAGAGGCAAACAGACTTAAACAGAGGCAAACAGACTTAAACAGAGGCAAACAGAGTGAAACAGAGGCAAACAGAGAGAAACAGAGGCAAACAGAGTGAAACAGAGTGAAACAGAGTGAAACAGAGTGAAACAGAGGAAAACAGAGGGAAACAGACTTAAACAGGGGCAAACAGAGTGAAACAGAGGCAAACAGACTTAAACAGAGGCAAACAGAGGCAAACAGAGGCAAACAGATGCAAACAGATGCAAACAGAGGGAAACAGAGTGAAACAGAGGGAAACAGAGGGACACAGAGGGAATCAGACTTAAACAGGGGCAAACACAGTAAAACAGAGGCAAACAGACTTAAACAGAGGCAAACAGAGTGAAACAGGGGCAAACAGAGTGAAACAGAGGCAAACAGACTTAAACAGAGGCAAACAGACTGAAACAGAGGCAAACAGACTGAAACAGAGGCAAACAGACTTAAACGGAGGCATACAGACTTAAACAGAGGCAGACAGAGGCAAACAGACTTAAACAGCGTTAAACAGATTGAAACAGAGGCATAAAGAGTGAATCAGAGGCAAGATGAGTGAAACAGAGGCAAAAAGAGTGAAACAGAGGCAAACAGAATGAAACAGAGGCAAACAGATTGAAGCAGAGGCAAACAGACTGAAACAGAGGCAAACAGACTGAAACAGAGGCATACAGACTTAAACAGAGGCAAACAGACCTAAACAGAGGCAAACAGAGGCAAACAGACTGAAACAGAGGCAAACAGACTGAAACAGAGGCAAACAGACTGAAACAGAGGCAAAGAAACTGAAACAGAGACAAACAGACTGAAACAGAGGCAAACAGACTTTAACAGAGGCAAACAGAGGCAAAAGGAGTGAAACAGAGGCAAACAGAGTGAAACAGAGGCAAACAGACTTAAACAGAGGCAAAAAGAGGCAAACAGAGGCAAACAGAGGCAAACAGATGCAAACAGAGGGAAACAGAGTGAAACAGAGGGAAACAGAGGGAATCAGACTTAAACAGGGGCAAACACAGTAAAACAGAGGCAAACAGACTTAAACAGAGGCAAACAGAGTGAAACAGGGGCAAACAGAGTGAAACAGAGGCAAACAGACTTAAACGGAGGCATACAGACTTAAACAGAGGCAGTCAGAGGCAAACAGACTTAAACAGCGTTAAACAGAGTGAAACAGAGGCATAAAGAGTGAATCAGAGGCAAGAAGAGTGAAACAGAGGCAAAAAGAGTGAAACAGAGGCAAAAAGAATGAAGCAGAGGCAAACAGACTGAAGCAGAGGCAAACAGACTGAAACAGAGGCAAACAGACTGAAACAGAGGCAAACAGACTGAAACAGAGGCAAACAGACTGAAACAGAGGCAAACAGACTGAAACAGAGGCAAACAGAATGAAATAGAGGCAAACAGACTGAAACAGAGGCATACAGACTTAAACAGAGGCAAACAGACTTAAACAGAGGCAAACAGAGGCAAAAAGAGTGAAACAGAGGCAAACAGAGTGAAACAGAGGCAAACAGAGTGAAACAGAGGCAAACAGAGTGAAACAGAGGCAAACAGAGTGAAACAGAGGCAAACAGAATTAAACAGAGGCAAACAGACTTAGACAGAGGCAAACAGACTTAGACAGAGGCAAACAGACTTAGACAGAGGCAAACAGACTTAGACAGAGGCAAACAGACTTAGACAGAGGCAAACAGAGTGAAACAGAGGCAAACAGAGTGAAACAGAGGCAAACAGAGTGAAACAGAGGCAAACAGACTTAAACAGAGGCAAACAGACTTAAACAGAGGCAAACAGAGTGAAACAGAGGCAAACAGAGAGAAACAGAGGCAAACAGAGAGAAACAGAGGCAAACAGAGTGAAACAGAGTGAAACAGAGTGAAACAGAGGCACACAGAGAGAAACAGAGGCAAACAGAGTGAAACAGAGGCAAACAGACTTAAACAGAGGCATACAGACTGAAACAGAGGCAAACAGACTTAAACAGGCAAAAAGACTTAAACAGAGGCAAAAAGAGGCAAACAAAGGCAAACAAATGCAAACAGGATTAAACAGATGCAAACAGAGTGAAACAGAGGCAAACAGCCTTAAACAGAGGCAAACAGACTTAAACAGAGGCAAACAGACTTAAACAGAGGCAAACAGAGGCAAACAGAGGCAATCAGAATGAAACAGAGTGAAACAGAGCCAAAAAGACTAAAAGAGAGGCAAACAGACTGAAACAGAGGCAAACAGACTTAAACAGATGCAAACAGAGTGAAACAGAGGCAAACAGACTTAAACAGAGGCAAACAGACTGAAACAGAGGCAAACAGACTTAAACAGAGGCAAACACAGGCAATCAGAATGAAACAGAGTGAAACAGAGCCAAAAAGACTAAAAGAGAGGCAAACAGACTGAAGCAGAGGCAAACAGACTTAAACAGAGGCAAACAGACTTAAACAGAGGCAAACAGACTTAAACAGAGGCAAACAGAGTGAAACAGAGGCAAACAGAGAGAAACAGAGGCAAACAGAGTGAAACAGAGTGAAACAGAGTGAAACAGAGTGAAACAGAGGAAAACAGAGGGAAACAGACTTAAACAGGGGCAAACAGAGTGAAACAGAGGCAAACAGACTTAAACAGAGGCAAACAGAGGCAAACAGAGGCAAACAGATGCAAACAGATGCAAACAGAGGGAAACAGAGTGAAACAGAGGGAAACAGAGGGACACAGAGGGAATCAGACTTAAACAGGGGCAAACACAGTAGAACAGAGGCAAACAGACTTAAACAGAGGCAAACAGAGTGAAACAGGGGCAAACAGAGTGAAACAGAGGCAAACAGACTTAAACAGAGGCAAACAGACTGAAACAGAGGCAAACAGACTGAAACAGAGGCAAACAGACTTAAACGGAGGCATACAGACTTAAACAGAGGCAGACAGAGGCAAACAGACTTAAACAGCGTTAAACAGATTGAAACAGAGGCATAAAGAGTGAATCAGAGGCAAGATGAGTGAAACAGAGGCAAAAAGAGTGAAACAGAGGCATACAGACTTAAACAGAGGCAAACAGACCTAAACAGAGGCAAACAGAGGCAAACAGACTGAAACAGAGGCAAACAGACTGAAACAGAGGCAAACAGACTGAAACAGAGGCATACATACTTGAACAGAGGCAAACAGACTTTAACAGAGGCAAACAGAGGCAAAAGGAGTGAAACAGAGGCAAACAGAGTGAAACAGAGGCAAACAGACTTAAACAGAGGCAAAAAGAGGCAAACAGAGGCAAACAGATGCAAACAGAGGGAAACAGAGTGAAACAGAGGGAAACAGAGGGACACAGAGGGAATCAGACTTAAACAGGGGCAAACACAGTAAAACAGAGGCAAACAGACTTAAACAGAGGCAAACAGAGTGAAACAGGGGCAAACAGAGTGAAACAGAGGCAAACAGACTTAAACGGAGGCATACAGACTTAAACAGAGGCAGTCAGAGGCAAACAGACTTAAACAGCGTTAAACAGAGTGAAACAGAGGCATAAAGAGTGAATCAGAGGCAAGAAGAGTGAAACAGAGGCAAAAAGAGTGAAACAGAGGCAAAAAGAATGAAGCAGAGGCAAACAGACTGAAGCAGAGGCAAACAGACTGAAACAGAGGCAAACAGACTGAAACAGAGGCAAACAGACTGAAACAGAGGCAAACAGACTGAAACAGAGGCAAACAGACTGAAACAGAGGCAAACAGAATGAAACAGAGGCAAACAGACTGAAACAGAGGCATACAGACTTAAACAGAGGCAAACAGACTTAAACAGAGGCAAACAGAGGCAAAAAGAGTGAAACAGAGGCAAACAGAGTGAAACAGAGGCAAACAGAGTGAAACAGAGGCAAACAGAGTGAAACAGAGGCAAACAGAGTGAAACAGAGGCAAACAGAGTGAAACAGAGGCAAACAGAGTGAAACAGAGGCAAACAGACTTAAACAGAGGCAAACAGACTTAGACAGAGGCAAACAGACTTAGACAGAGGCAAACAGACTTAGACAGAGGCAAACAGACTTAGACAGAGGCAAACAGAGTGAAACAGAGGCAAACAGAGTGAAACAGAGGCAAACAGAGTGAAACAGAGGCAAACAGACTTAAACAGAGGCAAACAGACTTAAACAGAGGCAAACAGAGTGAAACAGAGGCAAACAGAGAGAAACAGAGGCAAACAGAGAGAAACAGAGGCAAACAGAGTGAAACAGAGTGAAACAGAGTGAAACAGAGGCACACAGAGAGAAACAGAGGCAAACAGAGTGAAACAGAGGCAAACAGACTTAAACAGAGGCATACAGACTGAAACAGAGGCAAACAGACTTAAACAGGCAAAAAGACTTAAACAGAGGCAAAAAGAGGCAAACAAAGGCAAACAAATGCAAACAGGATTAAACAGATGCAAACAGAGTGAAACAGAGGCAAACAGCCTTAAACAGAGGCAAACAGACTTAAACAGAGGCAAACAGACTTAAACAGAGGCAAACAGAGGCAAACAGAGGCAATCAGAATGAAACAGAGTGAAACAGAGCCAAAAAGACTAAAAGAGAGGCAAACAGACTGAAACAGAGGCAAACAGACTTAAACAGAGGCAAACAGAGTGAAACAGAGGCAAACAGAGAGAAACAGAGGCAAACAGAGTGAAACAGAGTGAAACAGAGGAAAACAGAGGGAAACAGACTTAAACAGGGGCAAACAGAGTGAAACAGAGGCAAACAGACTTAAACAGAGGCAAACAGAGGCAAACAGAGGCAAACAGATGCAAACAGATGCAAACAGAGGGAAACAGAGTGAAACAGAGGGAAACAGAGGGACACAGAGGGAATCAGACTTAAACAGGGGCAAACACAGTAAAACAGGGGCAAACAGACTTAAACAGAGGCAAACAGAGTGAAACAGGGGCAAACAGACTGAAACAGAGGCAAAGAGACTGAAACAGAGACAAACAGACTGAAACAGAGGCATACATACTTGAACAGAGGCAAACAGACTTTAACAGAGGCAAACAGAGGCAAAAGGAGTGAAACAGAGGCAAACAGAGTGAAACAGAGGCAAACAGAGTGAAACAGAGGCAAAAGGACTTAAACAGAGGCACACAGACTTAGACAGAGGCAAACAGACTTAAACAGAGGCAAACAGACTTAAACAGAGGCAAACAGACTGAAACAGAGGCAAACAGATGCAAATAGAGGCAAACAGACTGAAACAGAGGCATACAGACTTGAACAGAGGCAAATAGACTTAAACAGAGGCAAAAAGAGTGAAACAGAGGCAAACAGAGTGAAACAGAGGCAAACAGAGTGAAACAGAGGCAAACAGAGTGAAACAGAGGCAAACAGAGTGAAACAGACTTAAACAGAGGCAAACAGAGTGAAACAGAGGCAAAAATAGTGAAACAGAGGGAAACAGACTTAAACAGAGGCAAACAGACTTAAACAGAGGCAAACAGACTTAAACAGAGGCAAACAGACTTAAACAGAGGCAAACAGACTTAAACAGAGGCAAACAGACTTAAACAGAGGCAAACAGATGCAAATAGAGGCAAACAGACTGAAACAGAGGCATACAGACTTCAACAGAGGCAAATAGATTTAAACAGAGGCAAAAAGAGTGAAACAGAGGCAAACAGAGTGAAACAGAGGCAAACAGAGTGAAACAGAGGCAAACAGAGTGAAACAGAGGCAAACAGAGTGAAACAGAGTGAAACAGAGGCAAACAGAGTGAAACAGAGGCAAACAGAGTGAAACAGAGGCAAACAGACTTAAACAGAGGCAAACAGACTGAAACAGAGGCAAACAGACTTAAACAGAGGCAAACAGAGGCAAAAAGATTGAAACAGAGGCAAACAGAGTGAAACAGAGGCAAACAGAGTGAAACAGAGGCAAACAGTGTGAAACAGAGGCAAACAGAGTGAAACAGAGGCAAACAGAATTAAACAGAGGCAAACAGACTTAGACAGAGGCAAACAGACTTAGACAGAGGCAAACAGAGTGAAACAGAGGCAAACAGAGTGAAACAGAGGCAAACAGAGTGAAACAGAGGCAAACAGACTTAAACAGAGGCAAACAGACTTAAACAGAGGCAAACAGAGTGAAACAGAGGCAAACAGAGAGAAACAGAGGCAAACAGAGAGAAACAGAGGCAAACAGAGTGAAACAGAGTGAAACAGAGTGAAACAGAGTGAAACAGAGGCACACAGAGAGAAACAGAGGCAAACAGAGTGAAACAGAGGCAAACAGACTTAAACAGAGGCATACAGACTGAAACAGAGGCAAACAGACTTAAACAGGCAAAAAGACTTAAACAGAGGCAAAAAGAGGCAAACAGAGGCAAACAGATGCAAACAGGATTAAACAGATGCAAACAGAGTGAAACAGAGGCAAACAGACTTAAACAGAGGCAAACAGACTGAAACAGAGGCAAACAGACTTAAACAGAGGCAAACAGAGGCAAACAGAGTGAAACAGAGGCAAACAGACTTAAACAGAGGCAAACAGACTTAAACAGAGGCAAACAGAGTGAAACAGAGGCAAACAGAGAGAAACAGAGGCAAACAGAGACAAACAGAGGCAAAAAGAGCGAAACAGAGACAAACAGAGCGAAACAGAGGCAAACAGAGAGAAACAGAGGCAAACAGACTTAAACAGAGGCAAACAGACTGAAACAGAGGCAAACAGACTTAAACAGAGGTAAACAGACTTAAACAGAGGCAAACAGACTTAAACAGAGGAAAAAAGAGGCAAACAGAGGCAAACAGATGCAAACAGGATTAAACAGATGCAAACAGAGTGAAACAGAGGCAAACAGACTTAAACAGAGGCAAAGAGACTTAAACAGAGGCAAACAGACATAAACAGAGGCAAACAGATTAAACAGAGGCAAACAGATTAAACAGAGGCAAACAGATTAAACAGAGGCAAACAGAGTTAAACTGAGGCAAACAGACTTAAACAGAGGCAAACAGACTTAAACAGAGGCAAACAGAGGCAACCAGATGCAAACAGACTTAAACAGTGGCAAACAGAGTGAAACAGAGGCACACAGAGAGAAACAGAGGCACACAGAGTGAAACAGGGGCAAACAGAGTGAAACAGAGGCAAACAGACTTAAACAGAGGCAAACAGACTGAAACAGAGGCAAACATACGTTATCTGAGGCAAGCAGACTTAAACAGAGGCAAACAGAGGCAAACAGAATTAAACAGAGGCAAACAGAGGCAAACAGAGGCAAACAGAGGCAAACAGACTTAAACAGAGGCAAACAGACTTAAACAGAGGCAAACAGAGTGAAACAGAGGCATAAAGAGTGAATCAGAGGCAAAAAGAGTGAAACAGAGGCAAAAAGAATGAAGCAGAGGCAAACAGACTGAAGCAGGGGCAAACAGACTGAAACAGAGGCAAACAGACTGAAACAGAGGCATACAGACTTAAACAGAGGCAAACAGACTTAAACAGAGGCAAACAGACTTAAACAGAGGCAAACAGAGGCAAACAGCGTGAAACAGAGACAAACAGAGTGAAACAGAGGAAAACAGACTGA
The DNA here is from genome assembly GCA_026770705.1 of Isurus oxyrinchus. Classification (NCBI taxonomy): domain Eukaryota; kingdom Metazoa; phylum Chordata; class Chondrichthyes; order Lamniformes; family Lamnidae; genus Isurus; species Isurus oxyrinchus. The sequence continues at coordinate 12,072 of JANJGN010002821.1, forward strand.
AAAGAGGCATACAGACTTAAACAGAGGCAAACAGAGGCAAACAGAGTGAAACAGAGGCAAACAGAGGCAAACAGAGGCAAACAGAGGCAAACAGAGGCAAACAGAGGCAAACAGAGGCAAACAGAGGCAAACAGAGTGCAACAGAGGCAAACAGAGAGAAACAGAGGCAAACAGAGTGAAACAGAGTGAAACAGAGGCAAACAGACTTAAACAGAGGCAAACAGACTTAAACAGAGGCAAGCAGAGTGAAACAGAGGCAAACAGAGAGAAACAGAGGCAAACAGAGGGAAACAGAGGCAAACAGAGTGAAACAGAGTGAAACAGATTGAAACAGAGGCAAACAGACTTAAACAGGGGCAAACAGAGTGAAACAGAGGCAAACAGACTTAAACAGAGGCATACAGACTGAAACAGAGGCAAACAGACTTAAACAGGCAAAAAGACTTAAACAGAGGCAAAAAGAGGCAAACAGAGGCAAACAGATGCAAACAGGATTAAGCAGATGCAAACAGAGTGAAACAGAGGCAAACAGACTTAAACAGAGGCAAACAGACTGAAACAGAGGCAAACAGACTTAAACAGAGGCAAACAGACTTAAACAGAGGCAAACAGACTTAAACAGAGGCAAACAGAGTGAAACAGAGAGAAACAGAGGCAAACAGAGTGAAACAGAGTGAAACAGAGGGAAACAGAGGGAAACAGAGGGAAACAGAGGGAAACAGAGGGAAACAGAGGGAAACAGACTTAAACAGAGGCAAACAGACTTAAACAGAGGCAAAAAGAGGCAAACAGAGGCAAACAGAGGCAAACAGATGCAAACAGAGGGAAACAGAGTGCAACAGAGGGAAACAGATGGACACAGAGGGAATCAGACTTAAACAGGGGCAAACACAGTAAAACAGAGGCAAACAGACTTAAACAGAGGCAAACAGAGTGAAACAGGGGCAAACAGAGTGAAACAGAGGCAAACAGACTTAAACGGAGGCATACAGACTTAAACAGAGGCAGTCAGAGGCAAACAGACTTAAACAGCGTTAAACAGAGTGAAACAGAGGCATAAAGAGTGAATCAGAGGCAAGAAGAGTGAAACAGAGGCAAAAAGAGTGAAACAGAGGCAAAAAGAATGAAGCAGAGGCAAACAGACTGAAGCAGAGGCAAACAGACTGAAACAGAGGAAAACCGACTGAAACAGAGGCAAACAGACTGAAACAGAGGCAAACAGACTGAAACAGAGGCAAACAGACTGAAACAGAGGCAAACAGAATGAAACAGAGGCAAACAGACTGAAACAGAGGCATACAGACTTAAACAGAGGCAAACAGACTTAAACAGAGGCAAACAGAGGCAAAAAGAGTGAAACAGAGGCAAACAGAGTGAAACAGAGGCAAACAGAGTGAAACAGAGGCAAACAGAGTGAAACAGAGGCAAACAGAGTGAAACAGAGGCAAACAGAACTAAACAGAGGCAAACAGACTTAGACAGAGGCAAACAGACTTAGACAGAGGCAAACAGACTTAGACAGAGGCAAACAGACTTAGACAGAGGCAAACAGAGTGAAACAGAGGCAAACAGAGTGAAACAGAGGCAAACAGAGTGAAACAGAGGCAAACAGAGTGAAACAGAGGCAAACAGACTTAAACAGAGGCAAACAGACTTAAACAGAGGCAAACAGAGTGAAACAGAGGCAAACAGAGAGAAACAGAGGCAAACAGAGAGAAACAGAGGCAAACAGAGTGAAACAGAGTGAAACAGAGTGAAACAGAGTGAAACAGAGGCACACAGAGAGAAACAGAGGCAAACAGAGTGAAACAGAGGCAAACAGACTTAAACAGAGGCATACAGACTGAAACAGAGGCAAACAGACTTAAACAGGCAAAAAGACTTAAACAGAGGCAAAAAGAGGCAAACAGAGGCAAACAAATGCAAACAGGATTAAACAGAGGCAAACAGAGTGAAACAGAGGCAAACAGACTTAAACAGAGGCAAACAGACTGAAACAGAGGCAAACAGACTTAAACAGAGGCAAACAGAGGCAATCAGAATGAAACAGAGTGAAACAGAGCCAAAAAGACTAAAAGAGAGGCAAACAGACTGAAACAGAGGCAAACAGACTTAAACAGAGGCAAATAGACTTAAACAGAGGCAAACAGAGTGAAACAGAGGCAAACAGAGAGAAACAGAGGCAAACAGAGTGAAACAGAGTGAAACAGAGTGAAACAGAGTGAAACAGAGGAAAACAGAGGGAAACAGACTTAAACAGGGGCAAACAGAGTGAAACAGAGGCAAACAGACTTAAACAGAGGCAAACAGAGGCAAACAGAGGCAAACAGATGCAAACAGATGCAAACAGAGGGAAACAGAGTGAAACAGAGGGAAACAGAGGGACACAGAGGGAATCAGACTTAAACAGGGGCAAACACAGTAAAACAGAGGCAAACAGACTTAAACAGAGGCAAACAGAGTGAAACAGGGGCAAACAGAGAGAAACAGAGGCAAACAGACTTAAACAGAGGCAAACAGACTGAAACAGAGGCAAACAGACTGAAACAGAGGCAAACAGACTTAAACGGAGGCATACAGACTTAAACAGAGGCAGACAGAGGCAAACAGACTTAAACAGCGTTAAACAGATTGAAACAGAGGCATAAAGAGTGAATCAGAGGCAAGATGAGTGAAACAGAGTCAAAAAGAGTGAAACAGAGGCAAACAGAATGAAACAGAGGCAAACAGATTGAAGCAGAGGCAAACAGACTGAAACAGAGGCAAACAGACTGAAACAGAGGCATACAGACTTAAACAGAGGCAAACAGACTTAAACAGAGGCAAACAGAGGCAAACAGACTGAAACAGAGGCAAACAGACTGAAACAGAGGCAAAGAAACTGAAACAGAGACAAACAGACTGAAACAGAGGCATACATACTTGAACAGAGGCAAACAGACTTTAACAGAGGCAAACAGAGGCAAAAGGAGTGAAACAGAGGCAAACAGAGTGAAACAGAGGCAAACAGACTTAAACAGAGGCAAACAGAGGCAAACAGAGGCAAACAGATGCAAACAGAGGGAAACAGAGTGAAACAGAGGGAAACAGAGGGACACAGAGGGAATCAGACTTAAACAGGGGCAAACACAGTAAAACAGAGGCAAACAGACTTAAACAGAGGCAAACAGAGTGAAACAGGGGCAAACAGAGTGAAACAGAGGCAAACAGACTTAAACGGAGGCATACAGACTTAAACAGAGGCAGTCAGAGGCAAACAGACTTAAACAGCGTTTAAACAGAGTGAAACAGAGGCATAAAGAGTGAATCAGAGGCAAGAAGAGTGAAACAGAGGCAAAAAGAGTGAAACAGAGGCAAAAAGAATGAAGCAGAGGCAAACAGACTGAAGCAGAGGCAAACAGACTGAAACAGAGGCAAACAGACTGAAACAGAGGCAAACAGACTGATACAGAGGCAAACAGACTGAAACAGAGGCAAACAGACTGAAACAGAGGCAAACAGAATGAAACAGAGGCAAACAGACTGAAACAGAGGCATACAGACTTAAACAGAGGCAAACAGACCTTAAACAGAGGCAAACAGAGGCAAAAAGAGTGAAACAGAGGCAAACAGAGTGAAACAGAGGCAAACAGAGTGAAACAGAGGCAAAAAGAATGAAGCAGAGGCAAACAGACTGAAGCAGAGGCAAACAGACTGAAACAGAGGCAAACAGACTGAAACAGAGGCAAACAGACTGAAACAGAGGCAAACAGACTGAAACAGAGGCAAACAGACTGAAACAGAGGCAAACAGAATGAAACAGAGGCAAACAGACTGAAACAGAGGCATACAGAATGAAACAGAGGCAAACAGACTGAAACAGAGGCATACAGACTTAAACAGAGGCAAACAGACTTAAACAGAGGCAAACAGAGGCAAAAAGAGTGAAACAGAGGCAAACAGAGTGAAACAGAGGCAAACAGAGTGAAGCAGAGGCCAAACAGAGTGAAACAGAGGCAAACAGAATTAAACAGAGGCAAACAGACTTAGACAGAGGCAAACAGACTTAGACAGAGGCAAACAGACTTAGACAGAGGCAAACAGACTTAGACAGAGGCAAACAGACTTAGACAGAGGCAAACAGAGTGAAACAGAGGCAAACAGACTGAAACAGAGGCAAACAGACTGAAACAGAGGCAAAGAAACTGAAACAGAGACAAACAGACTGAAACAGAGGCATACATACTTGAACAGAGGCAAACAGACTTTAACAGAGGCAAACAGAGGCAAAAGGAGTGAAACAGAGGCAAACAGAGTGAAACAGAGGCAAACAGACTTAAACAGAGGCAAACAGAGGCAAACAGAGGCAAACAGATGCAAACAGAGGGAAACAGAGTGAAACAGAGGGAAACAGAGGGACACAGAGGGAATCAGACTTAAACAGGGGCAAACACAGTAAAACAGAGGCAAACAGACTTAAACAGAGGCAAACAGAGTGAAACAGGGGCAAACAGAGTGAAACAGAGGCAAACAGACTTAAACGGAGGCATACAGACTTAAACAGAGGCAGTCAGAGGCAAACAGACTTAAACAGCGTTAAACAGAGTGAAACAGAGGCATAAAGAGTGAATCAGAGGCAAGAGGAGTGAAACAGAGGCAAAAAGAGTGAAACAGAGGCAAAAAGAATGAAGCAGAGGCAAACAGACTGAAGCAGAGGCAAACAGACTGAAACAGAGGCAAACAGACTGAAACAGAGGCAAACAGACTGAAACAGAGGCAAACAGACTGAAACAGAGGCAAACAGACTGAAACAGAGGCAAACAGAATGAAACAGAGGCAAACAGACTGAAACAGAGGCATACAGACTTAAACAGAGGCAAACAGAGGCAAAAAGAGTGAAACAGAGGCAAACAGAGTGAAACAGAGGCAAACAGAGTGAAACAGAGGCAAACAGAGTGAAACAGAGGCAAACAGAGTGAAACAGAGGCAAACAGAATTAAACAGAGGCAAACAGACTTAGACAGAGGCAAACAGACTTAGACAGAGGCAAACAGACTTAGACAGAGGCAAACAGAGTGAAACAGAGGCAAACAGAGTGAAACAGAGGCAAACAGAGTGAAACAGAGGCAAACAGACTTAAACAGAGGCAAACAGACTTAAACAGAGGCAAACAGAGTGAAACAGAGGCAAACAGAGAGAAACAGAGGCAAACAGAGAGAAACAGAGGCAAACAGAGTGAAACAGAGTGAAACAGAGTGAAACAGAGGCACACAGAGAGAAACAGAGGCAAACAGAGTGAAACAGAGGCAAACAGACTTAAACAGAGGCATACAGACTGAAACAGAGGCAAACAGACTTAAACAGGCAAAAAGACTTAAACAGAGGCAAAAAGAGGCAAACAAAGGCAAACAAATGCAAACAGGATTAAACAGATGCAAACAGAGTGAAACAGAGGCAAACAGCCTTAAACAGAGGCAAACAGACTTAAACAGAGGCAAACAGACTTAAACAGAGGCAAACAGAGGCAAACAGAGGCAATCAGAATGAAACAGAGTGAAACAGAGCCAAAAAGACTAAAAGAGAGGCAAACAGACTGAAACAGAGGCAAACAGACTTAAACAGAGGCAAACAGAGTGAAACAGAGGCAAACAGAGAGAAACAGAGGCAAACAGAGTGAAACAGAGTGAAACAGAGGAAAACAGAGGGAAACAGACTTAAACAGGGGCAAACAGAATGAAACAGAGGCAAACAGACTTAAACAGAGGCAAACAGAGGCAAACAGAGGCAAACAGATGCAAACAGATGCAAACAGAGGGAAACAGAGTGAAACAGAGGGAAACAGAGGGACACAGAGGGAATCAGACTTAAACAGGGGCAAACACAGTAAAACAGAGGCAAACAGACTTAAACAGAGGCAAACAGAGTGAAACAGGGGCAAACAGACTGAAACAGAGGCAAAGAGACTGAAACAGAGACAAACAGACTGAAACAGAGGCATACATACTTGAACAGAGGCAAACAGACTTTAACAGAGGCAAACAGAGGCAAAAGGAGTGAAACAGAGGCAAACAGAGTGAAACAGAGGCAAACAGAGTGAAACAGAGGCAAAAGGACTTAAACAGAGGCACACAGACTTAGACAGAGGCAAACAGACTTAAACAGAGGCAAACAGACTTAAACAGAGGCAAACAGACTGAAACAGAGGCAAACAGATGCAAATAGAGGCAAACAGACTGAAACAGAGGCATACAGACTTGAACAGAGGCAAATAGACTTAAACAGAGGCAAAAAGAGTGAAACAGAGGCAAACAGAGTGAAACAGAGGCAAACAGAGTGAAACAGAGGCAAACAGAGTGAAACAGAGGCAAACAGAGTGAAACAGACTTAAACAGAGGCAAACAGAGTGAAACAGAGGCAAAAATAGTGAAACAGAGGGAAACAGACTTAAACAGAGGCAAACAGACTTAAACAGAGGCAAACAGACTTAAACAGAGGCAAACAGACTTAAACAGAGGCAAACAGACTTAAACAGAGGCAAACAGACTTAAACAGAGGCAAACAGAGGCAAAAAGAGTGAAACAGAGGCAAACAGAGTGAAACAGAGGCAAACAGAGTGAAACAGAGGCAAACAGAGTGAAACAGAGGCAAACAGAGTGAAACAGAGGCAAACAGAATTAAACAGAGGCAAACAGACTTAGACAGAGGCAAACAGACTTAGACAGAGGCAAACAGACTTAGACAGAGGCAAACAGACTTAGACAGAGGCAAACAGACTTAGACAGAGGCAAACAGAGTGAAAACAGAGGCAAACAGAGTGAAACAGAGGCAAACAGAGTGAAACAGAGGCAAACAGACTTACACAGAGGCAAACAGACTTAAACAGAGGCAAACAGAGTGAAACAGAGGCAAACAGAGAGAAACAGAGGCAAACAGAGAGAAACAGAGGCAAACAGATTGAAACAGAGTGAAACAGAGTGAAACAGAGGCACACAGAGAGAAACAGAGGCAAACAGAGTGAAACAGAGGCAAACAGACTTAAACAGAGGCATACAGACTGAAACAGAGGCAAACAGACTTAAACAGGCAAAAAGACTTAAACAGAGGCAAAAAGAGGCAACAAAGGCAAACAAATGCAAACAGGATTAAACAGATGCAAACAGAGTGAAACAGAGGCAAACAGCCTTAAACAGAGGCAAACAGACTTAAACAGAGGCAAACAGACTTAAACAGAGGCAAACAGAGGCAAACAGAGGCAATCAGAATGAAACAGAGTGAAACAGAGCCAAAAAGACTAAAAGAGAGGCAAACAGACTGAAACAGAGGCAAACAGACTTAAACAGAGGCAAACAGAGTGAAACAGAGGCAAACAGAGAGAAACAGAGGCAAACAGAGTGAAACAGAGTGAAACAGAGGAAAACAGAGGGAAACAGACTTAAACAGGGGCAAACAGAGTGAAACAGAGGCAAACAGACTTAAACAGAGGCAAACAGAGGCAAACAGAGGCAAACAGATGCAAACAGATGCAAACAGAGGGAAACAGAGTGAAACAGAGGGAAACAGAGGGACACAGAGGGAATCAGACTTAAACAGGGGCAAACAAAGTAAAACAGAGGCAAACAGACTTAAACAGAGGCAAACAGAGTGAAACAGGGGCAAACAGACTGAAACAGAGGCAAAGAGACTGAAACAGAGACAAACAGACTGAAACAGAGGCATACATACTTGAACAGAGGCAAACAGACTTTAACAGAGGCAAACAGAGGCAAAAGGAGTGAAACAGAGGCAAACAGAGTGAAACAGAGGCAAACAGAGTGAAACAGAGGCAAAAGGACTTAAACAGAGGCACACAGACTTAGACAGAGGCAAACAGACTTAAACAGAGGCAAACAGACTTAAACAGAGGCAAACAGACTGAAACAGAGGCAAACAGATGCAAATAGAGGCAAAACAGACTGAAACAGAGGCATACAGACTTGAACAGAGGCAAATAGACTTAAACAGAGGCAAAAAGAGTGAAACAGAGGCAAACAGAGTGAAACAGAGGCAAACAGAGTGAAACAGAGGCAAACAGAGTGAAACAGAGGCAAACAGAGTGAAACAGACTTAAACAGAGGCAAACAGAGTGAAACAGAGGCAAAAATAGTGAAACAGAGGGAAACAGACTTAAACAGAGGCAAACAGACTTAAACAGAGGCAAACAGACTTAAACAGAGGCAAACAGACTTAAACAGAGGCAAACAGACTTAAACAGAGGCAAACAGACTTAAACAGAGGCAAACAGATGCAAATAGAGGCAAACAGACTGAAACAGAGGCATACAGACTTCAACAGAGGCAAATAGATTTAAACAGAGGCAAAAAGAGTGAAACAGAGGCAAACAGAGTGAAACAGAGGCAAACAGAGTGAAACAGAGGCAAACAGAGTGAAACAGAGGCAAACAGAGTGAAACAGAGTGAAACAGAGGCAAACAGAGTGAAACAGAGGCAAACAGAGTGAAACAGAGGCAAACAGACTTAAACAGAGGCAAACAGACTTAAACAGAGGCAAACAGACTTAAACAGAGGCAAACAGAGGAGAAAAGATTGAAACAGAGGCAAACAGAGTGAAACAGAGGCAAACAGAGTGAAACAGAGGCAAACAGTGTGAAACAGAGGCAAACAGAGTGAAACAGAGGCAAACAGAATTAAACAGAGGCAAACAGACTTAGACAGAGGCAAACAGACTTAGACAGAGGCAAACAGAGTGAAACAGAGGCAAACAGAGTGAAACAGAGGCAAACAGAGTGAAACAGAGGCAAACAGACTTAAACAGAGGCAAACAGACTTAAACAGAGGCAAACAGAGTGAAACAGAGGCAAACAGAGAGAAACAGAGGCAAACAGAGAGAAACAGAGGCAAACAGAGTGAAACAGAGTGAAACATAGTGAAACAGAGTGAAACAGAGTGAAACAGAGGCACAAAGATTGAAACAGAGGCAAACAGACTTAAACAGAGGCATACAGACTGAAACAGAGGCAAACAGACTTAAACAGGCAAAAAGACTTAAACAGAGGCAAAAAGAGGCAAACAGAGGCAAACAGATGCAAACAGGATTAAACAGATGCAAACAGAGTGAAACAGAGGCAAACAGACTTAAACAGAGGCAAACAGACTGAAAACAGAGGCAAACAGACTTAAACAGAGGCAAACAGAGGCAAACAGAGTGAAACAGAGGCAAACAGACTTAAACAGAGGCAAACAGACTTAAACAGAGGCAAACAGAGTGAAACAGAGGCAAACAGAGAGAAACAGAGGCAAACAGAGACAAACAGAGGCAAAAAGAGCTAAACAGAGACAAACAGAGCGAAACAGAGGCAAACAGAGAGAAACAGAGGCAAACAGACTTAAACAGAGGCAAACAGACTGAAACAGAGGCAAACAGACTTAAACAGAGGTAAACAGACTTAAACAGAGGCAAACAGACTTAAACAGAGGAAAAAAGAGGCAAACAGAGGCAAACAGATGCAAACAGGATTAAACAGATGCAAACAGAGTGAAACAGAGGCAAACAGACTTAAACACAGGCAAAGAGACTTAAACAGAGGCAAACAGACATAAACAGAGGCAAACAGATTAAACAGAGGCAAACAGATTAAACAGAGGCAAACAGATTAAACAGAGGCAAACAGAGTTAAACTGAGGCAAACAGACTTAAACAGAGGCAAACAGACTTAAACAGAGGCAAACAGAGGCAACCAGATGCAAACAGACTTAAACAGAGGCAAACAGAGTGAAACAGAGGCACACAGAGAGAAACAGAGGCACACAGAGTGAAACAGGGGCAAACAGAGTGAAACAGAGGCAAACAGACTTAAACAGAGGCAAACAGACTGAAACAGAGGCAAACATACGTTATCTGAGGCAAGCAGACTTAAACAGAGGCAAACAGAGGCAAACAGAATTAAACAGAGGCAAACAGAGGCAAACAGAGGCAAACAGAGGCAAACAGACTTAAACAGAGGCAAACAGACTTAAACAGAGGCAAACAGAGTGAAACAGAGGCATAAAGAGTGAATCAGAGGCAAAAAGAGTGAAACAGAGGCAAAAAAGAATGAAGCAGAGGCAAACAGACTGAAGCAGGCGCAAACAGACTGAAACAGAGGCAAACAGACTGAAACAGAGGCATACAGACTTAAACAGAGGCAAACAGACTTAAACAGAGGCAAACAGACTTAAACAGAGGCAAACAGAGGCAAACAGCGTGAAACAGAGACAAACAGAGTGAAACAGAGGAAAACAGACTGAAAAGAGGCATACAGACTTAAACAGAGGCAAACAGAGGCAAACAGAGGCAAACAGAGTGAAACAGAGGCAAACAGAGGCAAACAGAGGCAAACAGAGGCAAACAGAGGCAAACAGAGGCAAAAAGAGGCAAACAGAGGCAAACAAATGCAAACAGGATTAAACAGAGGCAAACAGAGTGAAACAGAGGCAAACAGACTTAAACAGAGGCAAACAGACTGAAACAGAGGCAAACAGACTTAAACAGAGGCAAACAGAGGCAATCAGAATGAAACAGAGTGAAACAGAGCCAAAAAGACTAAAAGAGAGGCAAACAGACTGAAACAGAGGCAAACAGACTTAAACAGAGGCAAATAGACTTAAACAGAGGCAAACAGAGTGAAACAGAGGCAAACAGAGAGAAACAGAGGCAAACAGAGTGAAACAGAGTGAAACAGAGTGAAACAGAGTGAAACAGAGGAAAACAGAGGGAAACAGACTTAAACAGGGGCAAACAGAGTGAAACAGAGGCAAACAGACTTAAACAGAGGCAAACAGAGGCAAACAGAGGCAAACAGATGCAAACAGATGCAAACAGAGGGAAACAGAGTGAAACAGAGGGAAACAGAGGGACACAGAGGGAATCAGACTTAAACAGGGGCAAACACAGTAAAACAGAGGCAAACAGACTTAAACAGAGGCAAACAGAGTGAAACAGGGGCAAACAGAGAGAAACAGAGGCAAACAGACTTAAAACAGAGGCAAACAGACTGAAACAGAGGCAAACAGACTGAAACAGAGGCAAACAGACTTAAACGGAGGCATACAGACTTAAACAGAGGCAGACAGAGGCAAACAGACTTAAACAGCGTTAAACAGATTGAAACAGAGGCATAAAGAGTGAATCAGAGGCAAGATGAGTGAAACAGAGTCAAAAAGAGTGAAACAGAGGCAAACAGAATGAAACAGAGGCAAACAGATTGAAGCAGAGGCAAACAGACTGAAACAGAGGCAAACAGACTGAAACAGAGGCATACAGACTTAAACAGAGGCAAACAGACTTAAACAGAGGCAAACAGAGGCAAACAGACTGAAACAGAGGCAAACAGACTGAAACAGAGGCAAAGAAACTGAAACAGAGACAAACAGACTGAAACAGAGGCATACATACTTGAACAGAGGCAAACAGACTTTAACAGAGGCAAACAGAGGCAAAAGGAGTGAAACAGAGGCAAACAGAGTGAAACAGAGGCAAACAGACTTAAACAGAGGCAAACAGAGGCAAACAGAGGCAAACAGATGCAAACAGAGGGAAACAGAGTGAAACAGAGGGAAACAGAGGGACACAGAGGGAATCAGACTTAAACAGGGGCAAACACAGTAAAACAGAGGCAAACAGACTTAAACAGAGGCAAACAGAGTGAAACAGGGGCAAACAGAGTGAAACAGAGGCAAACAGACTTAAACGGAGGCATACAGACTTAAACAGAGGCAGTCAGAGGCAAACAGACTTAAACAGCGTTAAACAGAGTGAAACAGAGGCATAAAGAGTGAATCAGAGGCAAGAAGAGTGAAACAGAGGCAAAAAGAGTGAAACAGAGGCAAAAAGAATGAAGCAGAGGCAAACAGACTGAAGCAGAGGCAAACAGACTGAAACAGAGGCAAACAGACTGAAACAGAGGCAAACAGACTGATACAGAGGCAAACAGACTGAAACAGAGGCAAACAGACTGAAACAGAGGCAAACAGAATGAAACAGAGGCAAACAGACTGAAACAGAGGCATACAGACTTAAACAGAGGCAAACAGACTTAAACAGAGGCAAACAGAGGCAAAAAGAGTGAAACAGAGGCAAACAGAGTGAAACAGAGGCAAACAGAGTGAAACAGAGGCAAAAAGAATGAAGCAGAGGCAAACAGACTGAAGCAGAGGCAAACAGACTGAAACAGAGGCAAACAGACTGAAACAGAGGCAAACAGACTGAAACAGAGGCAAACAGACTGAAACAGAGGCAAACAGACTGAAACAGAGGCAAACAGAATGAAACAGAGGCAAACAGACTGAAACAGAGGCATACAGAATGAAACAGAGGCAAACAGACTGAAACAGAGGCATACAGACTTAAACAGAGGCAAACAGACTTAAACAGAGGCAAACAGAGGCAAAAAGAGTGAAACAGAGGCAAACAGAGTGAAACAGAGGCAAACAGAGTGAAGCAGAGGCAAACAGAGTGAAACAGAGGCAAACAGAATTAAACAGAGGCAAACAGACTTAGACAGAGGCAAACAGACTTAGACAGAGGCAAACAGACTTAGACAGAGGCAAACAGACTTAGACAGAGGCAAACAGACTTAGACAGAGGCAAACAGAGTGAAACAGAGGCAAACAGACTGAAACAGAGGCAAACAGACTGAAACAGAGGCAAAGAAACTGAAACAGAGACAAACAGACTGAAACAGAGGCATACATACTTGAACAGAGGCAAACAGACTTTAACAGAGGCAAACAGAGGCAAAAGGAGTGAAACAGAGGCAAACAGAGTGAAACAGAGGCAAACAGACTTAAACAGAGGCAAACAGAGGCAAACAGAGGCAAACAGATGCAAACAGAGGGAAACAGAGTGAAACAGAGGGAAACAGAGGGACACAGAGGGAATCAGACTTAAACAGGGGCAAACACAGTAAAACAGAGGCAAACAGACTTAAACAGAGGCAAACAGAGTGAAACAGGGGCAAACAGAGTGAAACAGAGGCAAACAGACTTAAACGGAGGCATACAGACTTAAACAGAGGCAGTCAGAGGCAAACAGACTTAAACAGCGTTAAACAGAGTGAAACAGAGGCATAAAGAGTGAATCAGAGGCAAGAAGAGTGAAACAGAGGCAAAAAGAGTGAAACAGAGGCAAAAAGAATGAAGCAGAGGCAAACAGACTGAAGCAGAGGCAAACAGACTGAAACAGAGGCAAACAGACTGAAACAGAGGCAAACAGACTGAAACAGAGGCAAACAGACTGAAACAGAGGCAAACAGACTGAAACAGAGGCAAACAGAATGAAACAGAGGCAAACAGACTGAAACAGAGGCATACAGACTTAAACAGAGGCAAACAGAGGCAAAAAGAGTGAAACAGAGGCAAACAGAGTGAAACAGAGGCAAACAGAGTGAAACAGAGGCAAACAGAGTGAAACAGAGGCAAACAGAGTGAAACAGAGGCAAACAGAATTAAACAGAGGCAAACAGACTTAGACAGAGGCAAACAGACTTAGACAGAGGCAAACAGACTTAGACAGAGGCAAACAGAGTGAAACAGAGGCAAACAGAGTGAAACAGAGGCAAACAGAGTGAAACAGAGGCAAACAGACTTAAACAGAGGCAAACAGACTTAAACAGAGGCAAACAGAGTGAAACAGAGGCAAACAGAGAGAAACAGAGGCAAACAGAGAGAAACAGAGGCAAACAGAGTGAAACAGAGTGAAACAGAGTGAAACAGAGGCACACAGAGAGAAACAGAGGCAAACAGAGTGAAACAGAGGCAAACAGACTTAAACAGAGGCATACAGACTGAAACAGAGGCAAACAGACTTAAACAGGCAAAAAGACTTAAACAGAGGCAAAAAGAGGCAAACAAAGGCAAACAAATGCAAACAGGATTAAACAGATGCAAACAGAGTGAAACAGAGGCAAACAGCCTTAAACAGAGGCAAACAGACTTAAACAGAGGCAAACAGACTTAAACAGAGGCAAACAGAGGCAAACAGAGGCAATCAGAATGAAACAGAGTGAAACAGAGCCAAAAAGACTAAAAGAGAGGCAAACAGACTGAAACAGAGGCAAACAGACTTAAACAGAGGCAAACAGAGTGAAACAGAGGCAAACAGAGAGAAACAGAGGCAAACAGAGTGAAACAGAGTGAAACAGAGGAAAACAGAGGGAAACAGACTTAAACAGGGGCAAACAGAATGAAACAGAGGCAAACAGACTTAAACAGAGGCAAACAGAGGCAAACAGAGGCAAACAGATGCAAACAGATGCAAACAGAGGGAAACAGAGTGAAACAGAGGGAAACAGAGGGACACAGAGGGAATCAGACTTAAACAGGGGCAAACACAGTAAAACAGAGGCAAACAGACTTAAACAGAGGCAAACAGAGTGAAACAGGGGCAAACAGACTGAAACAGAGGCAAAGAGACTGAAACAGAGACAAACAGACTGAAACAGAGGCATACATACTTGAACAGAGGCAAACAGACTTTAACAGAGGCAAACAGAGGCAAAAGGAGTGAAACAGAGGCAAACAGAGTGAAACAGAGGCAAACAGAGTGAAACAGAGGCAAAAGGACTTAAACAGAGGCACACAGACTTAGACAGAGGCAAACAGACTTAAACAGAGGCAAACAGACTTAAACAGAGGCAAACAGACTGAAACAGAGGCAAACAGATGCAAATAGAGGCAAACAGACTGAAACAGAGGCATACAGACTTGAACAGAGGCAAATAGACTTAAACAGAGGCAAAAAGAGTGAAACAGAGGCAAACAGAGTGAAACAGAGGCAAACAGAGTGAAACAGAGGCAAACAGAGTGAAACAGAGGCAAACAGAGTGAAACAGACTTAAACAGAGGCAAACAGAGTGAAACAGAGGCAAAAATAGTGAAACAGAGGGAAACAGACTTAAACAGAGGCAAACAGACTTAAACAGAGGCAAACAGACTTAAACAGAGGCAAACAGACTTAAACAGAGGCAAACAGACTTAAACAGAGGCAAACAGACTTAAACAGAGGCAAACAGAGGCAAAAAGAGTGAAACAGAGGCAAACAGAGTGAAACAGAGGCAAACAGAGTGAAACAGAGGCAAACAGAGTGAAACAGAGGCAAACAGAGTGAAACAGAGGCAAACAGAATTAAACAGAGGCAAACAGACTTAGACAGAGGCAAACAGACTTAGACAGAGGCAAACAGACTTAGACAGAGGCAAACAGACTTAGACAGAGGCAAACAGACTTAGACAGAGGCAAACAGAGTGAAACAGAGGCAAACAGAGTGAAACAGAGGCAAACAGAGTGAAACAGAGGCAAACAGACTTACACAGAGGCAAACAGACTTAAACAGAGGCAAACAGAGTGAAACAGAGGCAAACAGAGAGAAACAGAGGCAAACAGAGAGAAACAGAGGCAAACAGATTGAAACAGAGTGAAACAGAGTGAAACAGAGGCACACAGAGAGAAACAGAGGCAAACAGAGTGAAACAGAGGCAAACAGACTTAAACAGAGGCATACAGACTGAAACAGAGGCAAACAGACTTAAACAGGCAAAAAGACTTAAACAGAGGCAAAAAGAGGCAAACAAAGGCAAACAAATGCAAACAGGATTAAACAGATGCAAACAGAGTGAAACAGAGGCAAACAGCCTTAAACAGAGGCAAACAGACTTAAACAGAGGCAAACAGACTTAAACAGAGGCAAACAGAGGCAAACAGAGGCAATCAGAATGAAACAGAGTGAAACAGAGCCAAAAAGACTAAAAGAGAGGCAAACAGACTGAAACAGAGGCAAACAGACTTAAACAGAGGCAAACAGAGTGAAACAGAGGCAAACAGAGAGAAACAGAGGCAAACAGAGTGAAACAGAGTGAAACAGAGGAAAACAGAGGGAAACAGACTTAAACAGGGGCAAACAGAGTGAAACAGAGGCAAACAGACTTAAACAGAGGCAAACAGAGGCAAACAGAGGCAAACAGATGCAAACAGATGCAAACAGAGGGAAACAGAGTGAAACAGAGGGAAACAGAGGGACACAGAGGGAATCAGACTTAAACAGGGGCAAACAAAGTAAAACAGAGGCAAACAGACTTAAACAGAGGCAAACAGAGTGAAACAGGGGCAAACAGACTGAAACAGAGGCAAAGAGACTGAAACAGAGACAAACAGACTGAAACAGAGGCATACATACTTGAACAGAGGCAAACAGACTTTAACAGAGGCAAACAGAGGCAAAAGGAGTGAAACAGAGGCAAACAGAGTGAAACAGAGGCAAACAGAGTGAAACAGAGGCAAAAGGACTTAAACAGAGGCACACAGACTTAGACAGAGGCAAACAGACTTAAACAGAGGCAAACAGACTTAAACAGAGGCAAACAGACTGAAACAGAGGCAAACAGATGCAAATAGAGGCAAACAGACTGAAACAGAGGCATACAGACTTGAACAGAGGCAAATAGACTTAAACAGAGGCAAAAAGAGTGAAACAGAGGCAAACAGAGTGAAACAGAGGCAAACAGAGTGAAACAGAGGCAAACAGAGTGAAACAGAGGCAAACAGAGTGAAACAGACTTAAACAGAGGCAAACAGAGTGAAACAGAGGCAAAAATAGTGAAACAGAGGGAAACAGACTTAAACAGAGGCAAACAGACTTAAACAGAGGCAAACAGACTTAAACAGAGGCAAACAGACTTAAACAGAGGCAAACAGACTTAAACAGAGGCAAACAGACTTAAACAGAGGCAAACAGATGCAAATAGAGGCAAACAGACTGAAACAGAGGCATACAGACTTCAACAGAGGCAAATAGATTTAAACAGAGGCAAAAAGAGTGAAACAGAGGCAAACAGAGTGAAACAGAGTGAAACAGAGGCAAACAGAGTGAAACAGAGGCAAACAGAGTGAAACAGAGTGAAACAGAGGCAAACAGAGTGAAACAGAGGCAAACAGAGTGAAACAGAGGCAAACAGACTTAAACAGAGGCAAACAGACTTAAACAGAGGCAAACAGACTTAAACAGAGGCAAACAGAGGCGAAAAGATTGAAACAGAGGCAAACAGAGTGAAACAGAGGCAAACAGAGTGAAACAGAGGCAAACAGTGTGAAACAGAGGCAAACAGAGTGAAACAGAGGCAAACAGAATTAAACAGAGGCAAACAGACTTAGACAGAGGCAAACAGACTTAGACAGAGGCAAACAGAGTGAAACAGAGGCAAACAGAGTGAAACAGAGGCAAACAGAGTGAAACAGAGGCAAACAGACTTAAACAGAGGCAAACAGACTTAAACAGAGGCAAACAGAGTGAAACAGAGGCAAACAGAGAGAAACAGAGGCAAACAGAGAGAAACAGAGGCAAACAGAGTGAAACAGAGTGAAACATAGTGAAACAGAGTGAAACAGAGTGAAACAGAGGCACAAAGATTGAAACAGAGGCAAACAGACTTAAACAGAGGCATACAGACTGAAACAGAGGCAAACAGACTTAAACAGGCAAAAAGACTTAAACAGAGGCAAAAAGAGGCAAACAGAGGCAAACAGATGCAAACAGGATTAAACAGATGCAAACAGAGTGAAACAGAGGCAAACAGACTTAAACAGAGGCAAACAGACTGAAACAGAGGCAAACAGACTTAAACAGAGGCAAACAGAGGCAAACAGAGTGAAACAGAGGCAAACAGACTTAAACAGAGGCAAACAGACTTAAACAGAGGCAAACAGAGTGAAACAGAGGCAAACAGAGAGAAACAGAGGCAAACAGAGACAAACAGAGGCAAAAAGAGCTAAACAGAGACAAACAGAGCGAAACAGAGGCAAACAGAGAGAAACAGAGGCAAACAGACTTAAACAGAGGCAAACAGACTGAAACAGAGGCAAACAGACTTAAACAGAGGTAAACAGACTTAAACAGAGGCAAACAGACTTAAACAGAGGAAAAAAGAGGCAAACAGAGGCAAACAGATGCAAACAGGATTAAACAGATGCAAACAGAGTGAAACAGAGGCAAACAGACTTAAACACAGGCAAAGAGACTTAAACAGAGGCAAACAGACATAAACAGAGGCAAACAGATTAAACAGAGGCAAACAGATTAAACAGAGGCAAACAGATTAAACAGAGGCAAACAGAGTTAAACTGAGGCAAACAGACTTAAACAGAGGCAAACAGACTTAAACAGAGGCAAACAGAGGCAACCAGATGCAAACAGACTTAAACAGAGGCAAACAGAGTGAAACAGAGGCACACAGAGAGAAACAGAGGCACACAGAGTGAAACAGGGGCAAACAGAGTGAAACAGAGGCAAACAGACTTAAACAGAGGCAAACAGACTGAAACAGAGGCAAACATACGTTATCTGAGGCAAGCAGACTTAAACAGAGGCAAACAGAGGCAAACAGAATTAAACAGAGGCAAACAGAGGCAAACAGAGGCAAACAGAGGCAAACAGACTTAAACAGAGGCAAACAGACTTAAACAGAGGCAAACAGAGTGAAACAGAGGCATAAAGAGTGAATCAGAGGCAAAAAGAGTGAAACAGAGGCAAAAAGAATGAAGCAGAGGCAAACAGACTGAAGCAGGCGCAAACAGACTGAAACAGAGGCAAACAGACTGAAACAGAGGCATACAGACTTAAACAGAGGCAAACAGACTTAAACAGAGGCAAACAGACTTAAACAGAGGCAAACAGAGGCAAACAGCGTGAAACAGAGACAAACAGAGTGAAACAGAGGAAAACAGACTGAAAAGAGGCATACAGACTTAAACAGAGGCAAACAGAGGCAAACAGAGGCAAACAGAGTGAAACAGAGGCAAACAGAGGCAAACAGAGGCAAACAGAGGCAAACAGAGGCAAACAGAGGCAAACAGAGGCAAACAGAGGCAAACAGAGTGCAACAGAGGCAAACAGAGAGAAACAGAGGCAAACAGAGTGAAACAGAGTGAAACAGAGGCAAACAGACTTAAACAGAGGCAAACAGACTTAAACAGAGGCAAGCAGAGTGAAACAGAGGCAAACAGAGAGAAACAGAGGCAAACAGAGGGAAACAGAGGCAAACAGAGTGAAACAGATTGAAACAGAGGCAAACAGACTTAAACAGGGGCAAACAGAGTGAAACAGAGGCAAACAGACTTAAACAGAGGCATACAGACTGAAACAGAGGCAAACAGACTTAAACAGGCAAAAAGACTTAAACAGAGGCAAAAAGAGGCAAACAGAGGCAAACAGATGCAAACAGGATTAAGCAGATGCAAACAGAGTGAAACAGAGGCAAACAGACTTAAACAGAGGCAAACAGACTGAAACAGAGGCAAACAGACTTAAACAGAGGCAAACAGACTTAAACAGAGGCAAACAGACTTAAACAGAGGCAAACAGAGTGAAACAGAGAGAAACAGAGGCAAACAGAGTGAAACAGAGGGAAACAGAGGGAAACAGAGGGAAACAGAGGGAAACAGAGGGAAACAGAGGGAAACAGAGGGAAACAGACTTAAACAGGGGCAAACAGAGTGAAACAGAGGCAAACAGACTTAAACAGAGGCAAACAGACTTAAACAGAGGCAAAAAGAGGCAAACAGAGGCAAACAGAGGCAAACAGATGCAAACAGAGGGAAACAGAGTGAAACAGAGGGAAACAGAGGGACACAGAGGGAATCAGACTTAAACAGGGGCAAACACAGTAAAACAGAGGCAAACAGACTTAAACAGAGGCAAACAGAGTGAAACAGGGGCAAACAGAGTGAAACAGAGGCAAACAGACTTAAACGGAGGCATACAGACTTAAACAGAGGCAGTCAGAGGCAAACAGACTTAAACAGCGTTAAACAGAGTGAAACAGAGGCATAAAGAGTGAATCAGAGGCAAGAAGAGTGAAACAGAGGCAAAAAGAGTGAAACAGAGGCAAAAAGAATGAAACAGAGGCAAACAGACTGAAGCAGAGGCAAACAGACTGAAACAGAGGCAAACAGACTGAAACAGAGGCAAACAGACTGAAACAGAGGCAAACAGAATGAAACAGAGGCAAACAGACTGAAACAGAGGCATACAGACTTAAACAGAGGCAAACAGACTTAAACAGAGGCAAACAGAGGCAAAAAGAGTGAAACAGAGGCAAACAGAGTGAAACAGAGGCAAACAGAGTGAAACAGAGGCAAACAGAGTGAAACAGAGGCAAACAGAGTGAAACAGAGGCAAACAGAACTAAACAGAGGCAAACAGACTTAGACAGAGGCAAACAGACTTAGACAGAGGCAAACAGACTTAGACAGAGGCAAACAGACTTAGACAGAGGCAAACAGAGTGAAACAGAGGCAAACAGAGTGAAACAGAGGCAAACAGAGTGAAACAGAGGCAAACAGACTTAAACAGAGGCAAACAGACTTAAACAGAGGCAAACAGAGTGAAACAGAGGCAAACAGAGAGAAACAGAGGCAAACAGAGAGAAACAGAGGCAAACAGAGTGAAACAGAGTGAAACAGAGTGAAACAGAGTGAAACAGAGGCACACAGAGAGAAACAGAGGCAAACAGAGTGAAACAGAGGCAAACAGACTTAAACAGAGGCATACAGACTGAAACAGAGGCAAACAGACTTAAACAGGCAAAAAGACTTAAACAGAGGCAAAAAGAGGCAAACAGAGGCAAACAAATGCAAACAGGATTAAACAGATGCAAACAGAGTGAAACAGAGGCAAACAGACTTAAACAGAGGCAAACAGACTGAAACAGAGGCAAACAGACTTAAACAGAGGCAAACAGAGGCAATCACAATGAAACAGAGTGAAACAGAGCCAAAAAGACTAAAAGAGAGGCAAACAGACTGAAACAGAGGCAAACAGACTTAAACAGAGGCAAACAGACTTAAACAGAGGCAAACAGACTTAAACAGAGGCAAACAGAGTGAAACAGAGGCAAACAGAGAGAAACAGAGGCAAACAGAGTGAAACAGAGTGAAACAGAGTGAAACAGAGGAAAACAGAGGGAAACAGACTTAAACAGGGGCAAACAGAGTGAAACAGAGGCAAACAGACTTAAACAGAGGCAAACAGAGGCAAACAGAGGCAAACAGATGCAAACAGATGCAAACAGAGGGAAACAGAGTGAAACAGAGGGAAACAGAGGGACACAGAGGGAATCAGACTTAAACAGGGGCAAACACAGTAAAACAGAGGCAAACAGACTTAAACAGAGGCAAACAGAGTGAAACAGGGGCAAACAGAGTGAAACAGAGGCAAACAGACTTAAACAGAGGCAAACAGACTGAAACAGAGGCAAACAGACTGAAACAGAGGCAAACAGACTTAAACGGAGGCATACAGACTTAAACAGAGGCAGACAGAGGCAAACAGACTTAAACAGCGTTAAACAGATTGAAACAGAGGCATAAAGAGTGAATCAGAGTCAAGATGAGTGAAACAGAGGCAAAAAGAGTGAAACAGAGGCAAACAGAATGAAACAGAGGCAAACAGATTGAAGCAGAGGCAAACAGACTGAAACAGAGGCAAACAGACTGAAACAGAGGCATACAGACTTAAACAGAGGCAAACAGACTTAAACAGAGGCAAACAGAGGCAAACAGACTGAAACAGAGGCAAACAGACTGAAACAGAGGCAAACAGACTGAAACAGAGGCAAAGAAACTGAAACAGAGACAAACAGACTGAAACAGAGGCATACATACTTGAACAGAGGCAAACAGACTTTAACAGAGGCAAACAGAGGCAAAAGGAGTGAAACAGAGGCAAACAGAGTGAAACAGAGGCAAACAGACTTAAACAGAGGCAAAAAGAGGCAAACAGAGGCAAACAGAGGCAAACAGATGCAAACAGAGGGAAACAGAGTGAAA
Source organism: Isurus oxyrinchus (assembly GCA_026770705.1). Classification (NCBI taxonomy): domain Eukaryota; kingdom Metazoa; phylum Chordata; class Chondrichthyes; order Lamniformes; family Lamnidae; genus Isurus; species Isurus oxyrinchus. Next base: position 33,902 of record JANJGN010002821.1, read on the forward strand.
CAGAGGGAAACAGAGGGACACAGAGGGAATCAGACTTAAACAGGGGCAAACACAGTAAAACAGAGGCAAACAGACTTAAACAGAGGCAAACAGAGTGAAACAGGGGCAAACAGAGTGAAACAGAGGCAAACAGACTTAAACGGAGGCATACAGACTTAAACAGAGGCAGTCAGAGGCAAACAGACTTAAACAGCGTTAAACAGAGTGAAACAGAGGCATAAAGAGTGAATCAGAGGCAAGAAGAGTGAAACAGAGGCAAAAAGAGTGAAACAGAGGCAAAAAGAATGAAGCAGAGGCAAACAGACTGAAGCAGAGGCAAACAGACTGAAACAGAGGCAAACAGACTGAAACAGAGGCAAACAGACTGAAACAGAGGCAAACAGACTGAAACAGAGGCAAACAGACTGAAACAGAGGCAAACAGAATGAAACAGAGGCAAACAGACTGAAACAGAGGCATACAGACTTAAACAGAGGCAAACAGACTTAAACAGAGGCAAACAGAGGCAAAAAGAGTGAAACAGAGGCAAACAGAGTGAAACAGAGGCAAACAGAGTGAAACAGAGGCAAACAGAGTGAAACAGAGGCAAACAGAGTGAAACAGAGGCAAACAGAATTAAACAGAGGCAAACAGACTTAGACTGAGGCAAACAGACTTAGACAGAGGCAAACAGACTTAGACAGAGGCAAACAGACTTAGACAGAGGCAAACAGAGTGAAACAGAGGCAAACAGAGTGAAACAGAGGCAAACAGAGTGAAACAGAGGCAAACAGACTTAAACAGAGGCAAACAGACTTAAACAGAGGCAAACAGAGTGAAGCAGAGGCAAACAGAGAGAAACAGAGGCAAACAGAGAGAAACAGAGGCAAACAGAGTGAAACAGAGTGAAACAGAGTGAAACAGAGGCACACAGAGAGAAACAGAGGCAAACAGAGTGAAACAGAGGCAAACAGACTTAAACAGAGGCATACAGACTGAAACAGAGGCAAACAGACTTAAACAGGCAAAAAGACTTAAACAGAGGCAAAAAGAGGCAAACAAAGGCAAACAAATGCAAACAGGATTAAACAGATGCAAACAGAGTGAAACAGAGGCAAACAGCCTTAAACAGAGGCAAACAGACTTAAACAGAGGCAAACAGAGGCAAACAGAGGCAATCAGAATGAAACAGAGTGAAACAGAGCCAAAAAGACTAAAAGAGAGGCAAACAGACTGAAACAGAGGCAAACAGACTTAAACAGAGGCAAACAGAGTGAAACAGAGGCAAACAGAGAGAAACAGAGGCAAACAGAGTGAAACAGAGTGAAACAGAGGAAAACAGAGGGAAACAGACTTAAACAGGGGCAAACAGAGTGAAACAGAGGCAAACAGACTTAAACAGAGGCAAACAGAGGCAAACAGAGGCAAACAGATGCAAACAGATGCAAACAGAGGGAAACAGAGTGAAACAGAGGGAAACAGAGGGACACAGAGGGAATCAGACTTAAACAAGGGCAAACACAGTAAAACAGAGGCAAACAGACTTAAACAGAGGCAAACAGAGTGAAACAGGGGCAAACAGACTGAAACAGAGGCAAAGAGACTGAAACAGAGACAAACAGACTGAAACAGAGGCATACATACTTGAACAGAGGCAAACAGACTTTAACAGAGGCAAACAGAGGCAAAAGGAGTGAAGCAGAGGCAAACAGAGTGAAACAGAAACAAACAGAGTGAAACAGAGGCAAAAGGACTTAAACAGAGGCACACAGACTTAGACAGAGGCAAACAGACTTAAACAGAGGCAAACAGACTTAAACAGAGGCAAACAGACTGAAACAGAGGCAAACAGATGCAAATAGAGGCAAACAGACTGAAACAGAGGCATACAGACTTGAACAGAGGCAAATAGACTTAAACAGAGGCAAAAAGAGTGAAACAGAGGCAAACAGAGTGAAACAGAGGCAAACAGAGTGAAACAGAGGCAAACAGAGTGAAACAGAGGCAAACAGAGTGAAACAGACTTAAACAGAGGCAAACAGAGTGAAACAGAGGCAAAAATAGTGAAACAGAGGGAAACAGACTTAAACAGAGGCAAACAGACTTAAACAGAGGCAAACAGACTTAAACAGAGGCAAACAGACTTAAACAGAGGCAAACAGACTTAAACAGAGGCAAACAGACTTAAACAGAGGCAAACAGATGCAAATAGAGGCAAACAGACTGAAACAGAGGCATACAGACTTCAACAGAGGCAAATAGATTTAAACAGAGGCAAAAAGAGTGAAACAGAGGCAAACAGAGTGAAACAGAGGCAAACAGAATGAAACAGAGGCAAACAGAGTGAAACAGAGGCAAACAGAGTGAAACAGAGGCAAACAGAGTGAAACAGAGTGAAACAGAGGCAAACAGAGTGAAACAGAGGCAAACAGAGTGAAACAGAGGCAAACAGACTTAAACAGAGGCAAACAGACTTAAACAGAGGCAAACAGACTTAAACAGAGGCAAACAGAGGCAAAAAGATTGAAACAGAGGCAAACAGAGTGAAACAGAGGCAAACAGAGTGAAACAGAGGCAAACAGTGTGAAACAGAGGCAAACAGAGTGAAACAGAGGCAAACAGAATTAAACAGAGGCAAACAGACTTAGACAGAGGCAAACAGACTTAGACAGAGGCAAACAGAGTGAAACAGAGGCAAACAGAGTGAAACAGAGGCAAACAGAGTGAAACAGAGGCAAACAGACTTAAACAGAGGCAAACAGACTTAAACAGAGGCAAACAGCGTGAAACAGAGGCAAACAGAGAGAAACAGAGGCAAACAGAGAGAAACAGAGGCAAACAGAGTGAAACAGAGTGAAACAGAGTGAAACAGAGTGAAACAGAGGCACACAGAGAGAAACAGAGGCAAACAGAGTGAAACAGAGGCAAACAGACTTAAACAGAGGCATACAGACTGAAACAGAGGCAAACAGACTTAAACAGAGGCAAACAGAGGCAAACAGAGGCAATCAGAATGAAACAGAGTGAAACAGAGCCAAAAAGACTAAAAGAGAGGCAAACAGACTGAAACAGAGGCAAACAGACTTAAACAGAGGCAAACAGACTTAAACAGAGGCAAACAGACTTAAACAGAGGCAAACAGAGTGAAACAGAGGCAAACAGAGAGAAACAGAGGCAAACAGAGTGAAACAGAGTGAAACAGAGGAAAACAGAGGGAAACAGACTTAAACAGGGGCAAACAGAGTGAAACAGAGGCAAACAGACTTAAACAGAGGCAAACAGAGGCAAACAGATGCAAACAGATGCAAACAGAGGGAAACAGAGTGAAACAGAGGGAAACAGAGGGACACAGAGGGAATCAGACTTAAACAGGGGCAAACACAGTAAAACAGAGGCAAACAGACTTAAACAGAGGCAAACAGAGTGAAACAGGGGCAAACAGAGTGAAACAGAGGCAAACAGACTTAAACAGAGGCAAACAGACTGAAGCAGAGGCAAACAGACTTAAACGGAGGCATACAGACTTAAACAGAGGCAGACAGAGGCAAACAGACTTAAACAGCGTTAAACAGATTGAAACAGAGGCATAAAGAGTGAATCAGAGGCAAGATGAGTGAAACAGAGGCAAAAAGAGTGAAACAGAGGCAAACAGAATGAAACAGAGGCAAACAGATTGAAGCAGAGGCAAACAGACTGAAACAGAGGCAAACAGACTGAAACAGAGGCATACAGACTTAAACAGAGGCAAACAGACTTAAACAGAGGCAAACAGAGGCAAACAGACTGAAACAGAGGCAAACAGACTGAAACAGAGGCAAACAGACTGAAACAGAGGCAAAGAGACTGAAACAGAGACAAACAGACTGAAACAGAGGCATACATACTTGAACAGAGGCAAACAGACTTGAACAGAGGCAAACAGAGGCAAAAGGAGTGAAACAGAGGCAAACAGAGTGAAACAGAGGCAAACAGAGTGAAACAGAGGCAAAAGGACTTAAACAGAGGCACACAGACTTAGACAGAGGCAAACAGACTTAAACAGAGGCAAACAGACTTAAACAGAGGCAAACAGACTGAAACAGAGGCAAACAGATGCAAATAGAGGCAAACAGACTGAAACAGAGGCATACAGACTTGAACAGAGGCAAATAGACTTAAACAGAGGCAAAAAGAGTGAAACAGAGGCAAACAGAGTGAAACAGAGGCAAACAGAGTGAAACAGAGGCAAACAGAGTGAAACAGAGGCAAACAGAGTGAAACAGACTTAAACAGAGGCAAACAGAGTGAAACAGAGGCAAACAGAGTGAAACAGAGGCAAACAGACTTAAACAGAGGCTAACAGACTTAAACAGAGGCAAACAGACTTAAACAGAGGCAAACAGACTTAAACAGAGGCAAACAGACTTAAACAGAGGCAAACAGACTTAAAGAGAGGCAAACAGATGCAAATAGAGGCAAACAGACTGAAACAGAGGCATACAGACTGAAACAGAGGCAAATAGATTTAAACAGAGGCAAAAAGAGTGAAACAGAGGCAAACAGAGTGAAACAGAGGCAAACAGAGTGAAATAGAGGCAAACAGAGTGAAACAGAGGCAAACAGAGTGAAACAGAGGCAAACAGAGGCAAACAGAGTGAAGCAGAGGCAAACAGAGTGAAGCAGAGGCAAACAGAGTGAAACAGAGGCAAACAGACTTAAACAGAGGCAAACAGACTTAAACAGAGGCAAACAGACTTAAACAGAGGCAAACAGACTTAAACAGAGGCAAACAGACTTAAACAGAGGCAAACAGAGTGAAACAGAGGGAAACAGAGAGAAACAGAGGCAAACAGAGTGAAACAGAGGCAAACAGACTGAAACAGGGGCAAACAGAGTGAAACAGAGTCAAACAGACTTAAACAGAGGCAAAAAGACTTAAACAGAGGCAAACAGACTTAAACAGAGGCAAACAGAGGCAAGCAGAGGCAATCAGAATGAAACAGAGTGAAACAGAGCCAAAAAGACTAAAAGAGAGGCAAACAGACTGAAACAGAGGCAAATAGACTTAAACAGAGGCAAACAGACTTAAACAGAGGCAAACAGAGTGAAACAGAGGCAAACAGAATTAAACAGAGGCAAACAGACTTAGACAGAGGCAAACAGACTTAGACACAGGCAAACACAGTGAAACAGAGGCAAACAGAGTGAAACAGAGGCAAACAGAGTGAAACAGAGGCAAAAAGAGTGAAACAGAGGCAAACAGACTTAAACAGAGGCAAACAGACTTAAACAGAGGCAAACAGAGTGAAACAGAGGCAAACAGAGAGAAACAGAGGCAAACAGAGTGAAACAGAGGCAAACAGAGAGAAACAGAGGCAAACAGAGTGAAACAGAGTGAAACAGAGGAAAACAGAGGGAAACAGACTTAAACAGGGGCAAACAGAGTGAAACAGAGGCAAACAGACTTAAACAGAGGCAAACAGAGGCAAACAGAGGCAAACAGATGCAAACAGAGGGAAACAGAGTGAAACAGAGGGAAACAGAGGGACACAGAGGGAATCAGACTTAAACAGGGGCAAACACAGTAAAACAGAGGCAAACAGACTTAAACAGAGGCAAACAGAGTGAAACAGGGGCAAACAGAGTGAAACAGAGGCAAACAGACTTAAACAGAGGCAAACAGACTGAAACAGATGCAAACAGACTTAAACGGAGGCATACAGACTTAAACAGAGGCAGAGAGAGGCAAACAGACTTAAACAGCGTTAAACAGATTGAAACAGAGGCATAAAGAGTGAATCAGAGGCAAGATGAGTGAAACAGAGTCAAAAAGAGTGAAACAGAGGCAAACAGAATGAAACAGAGGCAAAAAGATTGAAGCAGAGGCAAACAGACTGAAACAGAGGCAAACAGACTGAAACAGAGGCATACAGACTTAAACAGAGGCAAACAGACTTAAACAGAGGCAAACAGAGGCAAACAGACTGAAACAGAGGCAAACAGACTGAAACAGAGGCAAACAGACTGAAACAGAGGCAAAGAGACTGAAACAGAGACAAACAGACTGAAACAGAGGCATACATACTTGAACAGAGGCAAACAGACTTGAACAGAGGCAAACAGAGGCAAAAGGAGTGAAACAGAGGCAAACAGAGTGAAACAGAGGCAAACAGAGTGAAACAGAGGCAAAAGGACTTAAACAGAGGCACACAGACTTAGACAGAGGCAAACAGACTTAAACAGAGGCAAACAGACTTAAACAGAGGCAAACAGACTGAAACAGAGGCAAACAGATGCAAATAGAGGCAAACAGACTGAAACAGAGGCATACAGACTTGAACAGAGGCAAATAGACTTAAACAGAGGCAAAAAGAGTGAAACAGAGGCAAACAGAGTGAAACAGAGGCAAACAGAGTGAAACAGAGGCAAACAGAGTGAAACAGAGGCAAACAGAGTGAAACAGACTTAAACAGAGGCAAACAGAGTGAAACAGAGGCAAACAGAGTGAAACAGAGGCAAACAGACTTAAACAGAGGCTAACAGACTTAAACAGAGGCAAACAGACTTAAACAGAGGCAAACAGACTTAAACAGAGGCAAACAGACTTAAACAGAGGCAAACAGACTTAAAGAGAGGCAAACAGATGCAAATAGAGGCAAACAGACTGAAACAGAGGCATACAGACTGAAACAGAGGCAAATAGATTTAAACAGAGGCAAAAAGAGTGAAACAGAGGCAAACAGAGTGAAACAGAGGCAAACAGAGTGAAATAGAGGCAAACAGAGTGAAACAGAGGCAAACAGAGTGAAACAGAGGCAAACAGAGTGAAACAGAGTGAAACAGAGCCAAAAAGACTAAAAGAGAGGCAAACAGACTGAAACAGAGGCAAATAGACTTAAACAGAGGCAAACAGACTTAAACAGAGGCAAACAGACTTAAACAGAGGCAAACAGACTTAAACAGAGGCAAACAGAGTGAAACAGAGGCAAACAGAGAGAAACAGAGGCAAACAGAGTGAAACAGAGTGAAACAGAGTGAAACAGAGGGAAACAGACTTAAACAGGGGCAAGCAGAGTGAAACAGAGGCACACAGACTTAAACAGAGGCAAACAGACTTAAACAGAGGCAAACAGACTTAAACAGAGGCAAACAGATGCAAACAGATGCAAACAGAGGGAAACAGAGGGAAACAGAGTGAAACAGAGGGAAACAGAGGGAAACAGAGGGAAACAGAGGGAAACAGAGTTAAACAGGGGCAAACACAGTAAAACAGAGGCAAACAGACTTAAACAGAGGCAAACAGAGTGAAACAGGGGCAAACAGAGTGAAACAGAGGCAAACAGACTTAAACAGAGGCATACAGGACTTAAACAGAGGCAGACAGAGGCAAACAGACTTAAACAGCGTTAAACAGAGTGAAACAGAGGCAAACAGACTGAAACAGAGGCAAACAGACTGAAACAGAGGCATACAGACTTAAACAGAGGCAAACGGACTTAAACAGAGGCAAACAGAGGCAAAAAGAGTGAAACAGAGGCAAACAGAGTGAAACAGAGGCAAACAGACTGAAACAGGGGCAAACAGAGTGAAACAGAGTCAAACAGACTTAAACAGAGGCAAAAGGACTTAAACAGAGGCAAACAGACTTAGACAGAGGCAAACAGAGGCAAACAGAGGCAATCAGAATGAAACAGAGCCAAAAAGACTAAAAGAGAGGCAAACAGACTGAAACAGAGGCAAATAGACTTAAACAGAGGCAAACAGACTTAAACAGAGGCAAACAGACTTAAACAGAGGCAAACAGACTTAAACAGAGGCAAACAGACTTAAACAGAGGCAAACAGAGTGAAACAGAGGCAAACAGAGAGAAACAGAGGCAAACAAGGTGAAACAGAGTGCAACAGAGGGAAACAGAGGGAAACAGAGGGAAACAGACTTAAACAGGGGCAAACAGAGTGAAACAGAGGCAAACAGACTTAAACAGAGGCAAACAGACTTAAACAGAGGCAAACAGACTTAAACAGAGGCAAACATGCAAACAGATGCAAACAGAGGGAAACAGAGTGAAACAGAGGGAAACAGAGGGAAACAGAGGGAAACAGAGGGAAACAGACTTAAACAGGGGCAAACACAGTAAAACAGAGGCAAACAGACTTAAACAGAGGCAAACAGAGTGAAAGAGGGGCAAACAGATTGAAACAGAGGCAAACAGACTTAAACAGAGGCAAACAGACTGAAACAGAGGCAAACAGACTTAAACGGAGGGCATACAGACTTAAACAGAGGCAGACAGAGTCAAACAGACTTAAACAGAGGCAAAAGGACTTAAACAGAGGCAAACAGACTTAGACAGAGGCAAACAGAGGCAAACAGAGGCAATCAGAATGAAACAGAGCCAAAAAGACTAAAAGAGAGGCAAACAGACTGAAACAGAGGCAAATAGACTTAAACAGAGGCAAACAGACTTAAACAGAGGCAAACAGACTTAAACAGAGGCAAACAGACTTAAACAGAGGCAAACAGACTTAAACAGAGGCAAACAGAGTGAAACAGAGGCAAACAGAGAGAAACAGAGGCAAACAAGGTGAAACAGAGTGCAACAGAGGGAAACAGAGGGAAACAGAGGGAAACAGACTTAAACAGGGGCAAACAGAGTGAAACAGAGGCAAACAGACTTAAACAGAGGCAAACAGACTTAAACAGAGGCAAACAGACTTAAACAGAGGCAAACATGCAAACAGATGCAAACAGAGGGAAACAGAGTGAAACAGAGGGAAACAGAGGGAAACAGAGGGAAACAGAGGGAAACAGACTTAAACAGGGGCAAACACAGTAAAACAGAGGCAAACAGACTTAAACAGAGGCAAACAGAGTGAAAGAGGGGCAAACAGATTGAAACAGAGGCAAACAGACTTAAACAGAGGCAAACAGACTGAAACAGAGGCAAACAGACTTAAACGGAGGCATACAGACTTAAACAGAGGCAGACAGAGGCAAACAGACTTAAACAGCGTTAAACAGAGTGAAACAGAGGCATAAAGAGTGAATCAGAGGCAAGAAGAGTGAAACAGAGGCAAAAAGAATGAAGCAGAGGCAAACAGACTGAAGCAGAGGAAAACAGACTGAAACAGAGGCAAACAGACTTAAACAGAGGCAAACAGACTGAAACAGAGGCAAACAGACTTAAACCGAGGCAAACAGAGGCAAACAGAGGCAATCAGAATGAAACAGAGTGAAACAGAGCCAAAAAGACTAAAAGAGAGGCAAACAGACTGAAACAGAGGCAAATAGACTTAAACAGAGGCAAACAGACTTAAGCAGAGGCAAACAGAGTGAAACAGAGGCAAACAGAATTAAACAGAGGCAAACAGACTTAGACAGAGGCAAACAGACTTAGACAGAGGCAAACAGAGTGAAACAGAGGCAAACAGAGTGAAACAGAGGCAAACAGAGTGAAACAGAGGCAAACAGACTTAAACAGAGGCAAACAGACTTAAACAGAGGCAAACAGAGTGAAACAGAGGCAAACAGAGAGAAACAGAGGCAAACAGAGAGAAACAGATGCAAACAGAGTGAAACAGTTTGAAACAGAGTGAAACAGAGTGAAACAGAGGCACACAGAGTGAAACAGAGGCAAACAGACTTAAACAGAGGCATACAGACTGAAACAGAGGCAAACAGACTTAAACAGGCAAAAAGACTTAAACAGAGGCAAAAAGAGGCAAACAGAGGCAAACAGATGCAAACAGGATTAAACAGATGCAAACAGAGTGAAACAGAGGCAAACAGACTTAAACAGAGGCAAACAGACTGAAACAGAGGCAAACAGACTTAAACAGAGGCAAACAGAGGCAAACAGAGGCAATCAGAATGAAACAGAGCCAAAAAGACTAAAAGAGAGGCAAACAGACTGAAACAGAGGCAAACAGACTTAAACAGAGGCAAACAGACTTAAACAGAGGCAAACAGACTTAAACAGAGGCAAACAGAGTGAAACAGAGGCAAACAGGGAGAAACAGAGGCAAACAGAGTGAAACAGAGTGAAACAGAGGAAAACAGAGGGAAACAGACTTAAACAGGGGCAAACAGAGTGAAACAGAGGCAAACAGACTTAAACAGAGGCAAACAGAGGCAAACAGAGGCAAACAGATGCAAACAGAGGGAAACAGAGTGAAACAGAGGGAAACAGAGGGACACAGAGGGAATCAGACTTAAACAGGGATAACACAGTAAAACAGAGGCAAACAGACTTAAACAGAGGCAAACAGAGTGAAACAGGGGCAAACAGAGTTAAACAGAGGCAAACAGACTTAAACAGAGGCAAACAGACTGAAACAGAGGCAAACAGACTTAAACAGAGGCAAACAGACTTAAACAGAGGCAAACATACTTAAACAGAGGCAAACAGATGCAAATAGAGGCAAACAGACTGAAAGAGAGGCATACATACTTCAACAGAGGCAAATAGATTTAAACAGAGGCAAAAAGAGTGAAACAGAGGCAAACAGAGTGAAACAGAGGCAAACAGAGTGAAACAGAGGCAAACAGAGTGAAACAGAGGCAAAACAGAGTGAAACAGAGGCAAACAGACTTAAACAGAGGCAAACAGACTTAAACAGAGGCAAACAGACTTAAACAGAGGCAAACAGACTTAAACAGAGGCAAACAGAGTGAAACAGAGGCAAAGAGACTGAAACAGAGACAAACAGACTGAAACAGAGGCATACATACTTGAACAGAGGCAAACAGACTTTAACAGAGGCAAACAGAGGCAAAAAGAGTGAAACAGAGGCAAACAGAGTGAAACAGAGGCAAACAGAGTGAAACAGAGGCAAACAGAGTGAAACAGAGGCAAAAGGACTTAAACAGAGGCACACAGACTTAGACAGAGGCAAACAGACTTAAACAGAGGCAAACAGACTTAAACAGAGGCAAACAGACTGAAACAGAGGCAAGCAGATGCAAATAGAGGCAAACAGACTGAGACAGAGGCATACAGACTTGAACAGAGGCAAATAGACTTAAACAGAGGCAAAAAGAGTGAAACAGAGGCAAACAGAGTGAAACAGAGGCAAACAGAGTGAAACAGAGGCAAACAGAGTGAAACAGAGGCAAACAGAGTGAAACAGACTTAAACAGAGGCAAACAGAGTGAAACAGAGGCAACCAGAGTGAAACAGAGGCAAACAGACTTAAACAGACTTAAACAGAGGCAAACAGACTTAAACAGAGGCAAACAGACTTAAACAGAGGCAAACAGACTTAAACAGAGGCAAACAGACTTAAACAGAGGCAAACAGACTTAAACAGAGGCAAACAGACTTAAACAGAGGCAAACAGATGCAAATAGAGGCAAACAGACTGAAACAGAGGCATACAGACTTCAACAGAGGCAACTAGATTTAAACAGAGGCAAAAAGAGTGAAACAGGGGCAAACAGAGTGATACAGAGGCAAACAGAGTGAAACAGAGGCAAACAGAGTGAAACAGAGGCAAACAGAGTGAAACAGAGTGAAACAGAGGCAAACAGAGTGAAACAGAGGCAAACAGAGTGAAACAGAGGCAAACAGACTTAAACAGAGGCAAACAGACTTAAACAGAGGCAAACAGACTTAAACAGAGGCAAACAGACTTAAACAGAGGCAAACAGAGTGAAACAGAGGGAAACAGAGAGAAACAGAGGCAAACAGAGTGAAACAGAGGCAAACAGACTGAAACAGGGGCAAACAGAGTGAAACAGAGTCAAACAGAGTTAAACAGAGGCAAAAAGACTGAAACAGAGGCAAACAGACTTAAACAGAGGCAAACAGAGGCAATCAGAATGAAACAGAGTGAAACAGAGCCAAAAGACTAAAAGAGAGGCAAACAGACTGAAACAGAGGCAAATAGACTTAAACAGAGGCAAACAGACTTAAACAGAGGCAAACAGACTTAAACAGAGGCAAACAGACTTAAACAGAGGCAAACAGAGTGAAACAGAGGCAAACAGAGAGAAACAGAGGCAAACAGAGTGAAACAGAGTGAAACAGAGTGAAACAGAGGGAAACAGACTTAAACAGGGGCAAGCAGAGTGAAACAGAGGCACACAGACTTAAACAGAGGCAAACAGACTTAAACAGAGGCAAACAGACTTAAACAGAGGCAAACAGATGCAAACAGATGCAAACAGAGGGAAACAGAGGGAAACAGAGTGAAACAGAGGGAAACAGAGGGAAACAGAGGGAAACAGAGGGAAACAGAGTTAAACAGGGGCAAACACAGTAAAACAGAGGCAAACAGACTTAAACAGAGGCAAACAGAGTGAAACAGGGGCAAACAGAGTGAAACAGAGGCAAACAGACTTAAACAGAGGCATACAGACTTAAACAGAGGCAGACAGAGGCAAACAGACTTAAACAGCGTTAAACAGAGTGAAACAGAGGCAAACAGACTGAAACAGAGGCAAACAGACTGAAACAGAGGCATACAGACTTAAACAGAGGCAAACGGACTTAAACAGAGGCAAACAGAGGCAAAAAGAGTGAAACAGAGGCAAACAGAGTGAAACAGAGGCAAACAGACTGAAACAGGGGCAAACAGAGTGAAACAGAGTCAAACAGACTTAAACAGAGGCAAAAGGACTTAAACAGAGGCAAACAGACTTAGACAGAGGCAAACAGAGGCAAACAGAGGCAATCAGAATGAAACAGAGCCAAAAAGACTAAAAGAGAGGCAAACAGACTGAAACAGAGGCAAATAGACTTAAACAGAGGCAAACAGACTTAAACAGAGGCAAACAGACTTAAACAGAGGCAAACAGACTTAAACAGAGGCAAACAGACTTAAACAGAGGCAAACAGAGTGAAACAGAGGCAAACAGAGAGAAACAGAGGCAAACAAGGTGAAACAGAGTGCAACAGAGGGAAACAGAGGGAAACAGAGGGAAAACAGACTTAAACAGGGGCAAACAGAGTGAAACAGAGGCAAACAGACTTAAACAGAGGCAAACAGACTTAAACAGAGGCAAACAGACTTAAACAGAGGCAAACATGCAAACAGATGCAAACAGAGGGAAACAGAGTGAAACAGAGGGAAACAGAGGGAAACAGAGGGAAACAGAGGGAAACAGACTTAAACAGGGGCAAACACAGTAAAACAGAGGCAAACAGACTTAAACAGAGGCAAACAGAGTGAAAGAGGGGCAAACAGATTGAAACAGAGGCAAACAGACTTAAACAGAGGCAAACAGACTGAAACAGAGGCAAACAGACTTAAACGGAGGCATACAGACTTAAACAGAGGCAGACAGAGGCAAACAGACTTAAACAGCGTTAAACAGAGTGAAACAGAGGCATAAAGAGTGAATCAGAGGCAAGAAGAGTGAAACAGAGGCAAAAAGAATGAAGCAGAGGCAAACAGACTGAAGCAGAGGAAAACAGACTGAAACAGAGGCAAACAGACTTAAACAGAGGCAAACAGACTGAAACAGAGGCAAACAGACTGAAACAGAGGCAAACAGACTGAAACAGAGGGAAACAGACTGAAACAGAGGCAAACAGACTGAAACAGAGGCATACAGACTTAAACAGAGGCAAACAGACTTAAACAGAGGCAAACAGAGGCAAAAAGAGGGAAACAGAGGCAAACAGAGTGAAACAGAGGCAAACAGAGTGAAACAGAGGCAAACTTCTTAAACAGAGGCAAACAGAGGTAAAACAGAGGCAAACAGAGATAAACAGAGGCAAACAGAGTGAAAGAGAAGCAAACAGAGTGAAACAGAGGCAAACAGACATAAACAGAGGCAAACAGAGGCAAACAGAGGCAAACAGACTGAAACAGAGGCATACAGACTTGAACAGAGGCAAATAGACTTAAACAGAGGCAAAAAGAGTGAAACAGAGGCAAACAGAGTGAAACAGAGGCAAACAGAGTGAAACAGAGGCAAACAGAGTGAAACAGAGCCAATCAGACTTAAACAGAGGCAAACAGACTTAAACAGAGGCAAACAGACTTAAGCAGAGGCAAACAGACTTAAACAGAGGCAAACAGACTTAAACAGAGGCAAACAGAGAGAAACAGAGGCAAACAGAGAGAAACAGAGAGAAACAGAGTGAAACAGAGTGAAACAGAGTGAAACAGAGTGAAACAGAGGCACACAGACTTAAACATGGGGAAAACAGAGTGAAACAGAGGCAAACAGAATGAAACAGAGGCAAACAGATTGAAGCAGAGGCAAACAGAGTGAAACAGAGGCAAACAGAATTAAACAGAGGCAAACAGACTTAGACAGAGGCAAACAGACTTAGACAGAGGCAAACAGAGTGAAACAGAGGCAAACAGAGTGAAACAGAGGCAAACAGAGTGAAACAGAGGCAAACAGACTTAAACAGAGGCAAACAGACTTAAACAGAGGCAAACAGAGTGAAACAGAGGCAAACAGAGAGAAACAGAGGCAAACAGAGAGAAACAGATGCAAACAGAGTGAAACAGTTTGAAACAGAGTGAAACAGAGGCAAACAGAGGCAATCAGAATGAAACAGAGCCAAAAAGACTAAAAGAGAGGCAAACAGACTGAAACAGAGGCAAACAGACTTAAACAGAGGCAAACAGACTTAAACAGAGGCAAACAGACTTAAACAGAGGCAAACAGAGTGAAACAGAGGCAAACAGGGAGAAACAGAGGCAAACAGAGTGAAACAGAGTGAAACAGAGGAAAACAGAGGGAAACAGACTTAAACAGGGGCAAACAGAGTGAAACAGAGGCAAACAGACTTAAACAGAGGCAAACAGAGGCAAACAGAGGCAAACAGATGCAAACAGAGGGAAACAGAGTGAAACAGAGGGAAACAGAGGGACACAGAGGGAATCAGACTTAAACAGGGGCAAACACAGTAAAACAGAGGCAAACAGACTTAAACAGAGGCAAACAGAGTGAAACAGGGGCAAACAGAGTTAAACAGAGGCAAACAGACTTAAACAGAGGCAAACAGACTGAAACAGAGGCAAACAGACTTAAACAGAGGCAAACAGACTTAAACAGAGGCAAACATACTTAAACAGAGGCAAACAGATGCAAATAGAGGCAAACAGACTGAAAGAGAGGCATACAGACTTCAACAGAGGCAAATAGATTTAAACAGAGGCAAAAAGAGTGAAACAGAGGCAAACAGAGTGAAACAGAGGCAAACAGAGTGAAACAGAGGCAAACAGAGTGAAACAGAGGCAAACAGACTTAAACAGAGGCAAACAGACTTAAACAGAGGCAAACAGACTTAAACAGAGGCAAACAGACTTAAACAGAGGCAAACAGACTTAAACAGAGGCAAACAGAGTGAAACAGAGGCAAAGAGACTGAAACAGAGACAAACAGACTGAAACAGAGGCATACATACTTGAACAGAGGCAAACAGACTTTAACAGAGGCAAACAGAGGCAAAAAGAGTGAAACAGAGGCAAACAGAGTGAAACAGAGGCAAACAGAGTGAAACAGAGGCAAACAGAGTGAAACAGAGGCAAAAGGACTTAAACAGAGGCACACAGACTTAGACAGAGGCAAACAGACTTAAACAGAGGCAAACAGACTTAAACAGAGGCAAACAGACTGAAACAGAGGCAAGCAGATGCAAATAGAGGCAAACAGACTGAAACAGAGGCATACAGACTTGAACAGAGGCAAATAGACTTAAACAGAGGCAAAAAGAGTGAAACAGAGGCAAACACAGTGAAACAGAGGCAAACAGAGTGAAACAGAGGCAAACAGAGTGAAACAGAGGCAAACAGAGTGAAACAGACTTAAACAGAGGCAAACAGAGTGAAACAGAGGCAAACAGAGTGAAACAGAGGCAAACAGACTTAAACAGACTTAAACAGAGGCAAACAGACTTAAACAGAGGCAAACAGACTTAAACAGAGGCAAACAGACTTAAACAGAGGCAAACAGATGCAAATAGAGGCAAACAGACTGAAAGAGAGGCATACAGACTTCAACAGAGGCAAATAGATTTAAACAGAGGCAAAAAGAGTGAAACAGAGGCAAACAGAGTGAAACAGAGGCAAACAGAGTGAAACAGAGGCAAACAGAGTGAAACAGAGGCAAACAGACTTAAACAGAGGCAAACAGACTTAAACAGAGGCAAACAGACTTAAACAGAGGCAAACAGACTTAAACAGAGGCAAACAGACTTAAACAGAGGCAAACAGAGTGAAACAGAGGCAAAGAGACTGAAACAGAGACAAACAGACTGAAACAGAGGCATACATACTTGAACAGAGGCAAACAGACTTTAACAGAGGCAAACAGAGGCAAAAAGAGTGAAACAGAGGCAAACAGAGTGAAACAGAGGCAAACAGAGTGAAACAGAGGCAAACAGAGTGAAACAGAGGCAAAAGGACTTAAACAGAGGCACACAGACTTAGACAGAGGCAAACAGACTTAAACAGAGGCAAACAGACTTAAACAGAGGCAAACAGACTGAAACAGAGGCAAGCAGATGCAAATAGAGGCAAACAGACTGAAACAGAGGCATACAGACTTGAACAGAGGCAAATAGACTTAAACAGAGGCAAAAAGAGTGAAACAGAGGCAAACACAGTGAAACAGAGGCAAACAGAGTGAAACAGAGGCAAACAGAGTGAAACAGAGGCAAACAGAGTGAAACAGACTTAAACAGAGGCAAACAGAGTGAAACAGAGGCAAACAGAGTGAAACAGAGGCAAACAGACTTAAACAGACTTAAACAGAGGCAAACAGACTTAAACAGAGGCAAACAGACTTAAACAGAGGCAAACAGACTTAAACAGAGGCAAACAGACTTAAACAGAGGCAAACAGACTTAAACAGAGGCAAACAGATGCAAATAGAGGCAAACAGACTGAAACAGAGGCATACAGACTTCAACAGAGGCAAATAGATTTAAACAGAGGCAAAAAGAGTGAAACAGAGGCAAACAGAGTGATACAGAGGCAAACAGAGTGAAACAGAGGCAAACAGAGTGAAACAGAGTGAAACAGAGGCAAACAGAGTGAAACAGAGGCAAACAGAGTGAAACAGAGGCAAACAGACTTAAACAGAGGCAAACAGACTTAAACAGAGGCAAACAGACTTAAACAGGGGCAAACAGAGTGAAACAGAGTCAAACAGAGTTAAACAGAGGCAAAAAGACTGAAACAGAGGCAAACAGACTTAAACAGAGGCAAACAGAGGCAATCAGAATGAAACAGAGTGAAACAGAGCCAAAAAGACTAAAAGAGAGGCAAACAGACTGAAACAGAGGCAAATAGACTTAAACAGAGGCAAACAGACTTAAACAGAGGCAAACAGACTTAAACAGAGGCAAACAGACTTAAACAGAGGCAAACAGAGTGAAACAGAGGCAAACAGAGAGAAACAGAGGCAAACAGAGTGAAACAGAGTGAAACAGAGTGAAACAGAGGGAAACAGACTTAAACAGGGGCAAGCAGAGTGAAACAGAGGCACACAGACTTAAACAGAGGCAAACAGACTTAAACAGAGGCAAACAGACTTAAACAGAGGCAAACAGATGCAAACAGATGCAAACAGAGGGAAACAGAGGGAAACAGAGTGAAACAGAGGGAAACAGAGGGAAACAGAGGGAAACAGAGGGAAACAGAGTTAAACAGGGGCAAACACAGTAAAACAGAGGCAAACAGACTTAAACAGAGGCAAACAGAGTGAAACAGGGGCAAACAGAGTGAAACAGAGGCAAACAGACTTAAACAGAGGCATACAGACTTAAACAGAGGCAGACAGAGGCAAACAGACTTAAACAGCGTTAAACAGAGTGAAACAGAGGCAAACAGACTGAAACAGAGGCAAACAGACTGAAACAGAGGCATACAGACTTAAACAGAGGCAAACGGACTTAAACAGAGGCAAACAGAGGCAAAAAGAGTGAAACAGAGGCAAACAGAGTGAAACAGAGGCAAACAGACTGAAACAGGGGCAAACAGAGTGAAACAGAGTCAAACAGACTTAAACAGAGGCAAAAGGACTTAAACAGAGGCAAACAGACTTAGACAGAGGCAAACAGAGGCAAACAGAGGCAATCAGAATGAAACAGAGCCAAAAAGACTAAAAGAGAGGCAAACAGACTGAAACAGAGGCAAATAGACTTAAACAGAGGCAAACAGACTTAAACAGAGGCAAACAGACTTAAACAGAGGCAAACAGACTTAAACAGAGGCAAACAGACTTTAACAGAGGCAAACAGAGTGAAACAGAGGCAAACAGAGAGAAGCAGAGGCAAACAAAGTGAAACAGAGTGCAACAGAGGGAAACAGAGGGAAACAGAGGGAAACAGACTTAAACAGGGGCAAACAGAGTGAAACAGAGGCAAACAGACTTAAACAGAGGCAAACAGACTTAAACAGAGGCAAACAGACTTAAACAGAGGCAAACATGCAAACAGATGCAAACAGAGGGAAACAGAGTGAAACAGAGGGAAACAGAGGGAAACAGAGGGAAACAGAGGGAAACAGACTTAAACAGGGGCAAACACAGTAAAACAGAGGCAAACAGACTTAAACAGAGGCAAACAGAGTGAAAGAGGGGCAAACAGATTGAAACAGAGGCAAACAGACTTAAACAGAGGCAAACAGACTGAAACAGAGGCAAACAGACTTAAACGGAGGCACACAGACTTAAACAGAGGCAAACAGACTTAAACAGAGGCAAACAGACTTAAACAGAGGCAAACAGATGCAAACAGATGCAAACAGAGGGAAACAGAGGGAAACAGAGTGAAACAGAGGGAAACAGAGGGAAACAGAGGGAAACAGAGGGAAACAGAGGGAAACAGAGTTAAACAGGGGCAAACACAGTAAAACAGAGGCAAACAGACTTAAACAGAGGCAAACAGAGTGAAACAGGGGCAAACAGAGTGAAACAGAGGCAAACAGACTTAAACAGAGGCATACAGACTTAAACAGAGGCAGACAGAGGCAAACAGACTTAAACAGCGTTAAACAGAGTGAAACAGAGGCAAACAGACTGAAACAGAGGCAAACAGACTGAAACAGAGGCATACAGACTTAAACAGAGGCAAACGGACTTAAACAGAGGCAAACAGAGGCAAAAAGAGTGAAACAGAGGCAAACAGAGTGAAACAGAGGCAAACAGACTGAAACAGGGGCAAACAGAGTGAAACAGAGTCAAACAGACTTAAACAGAGGCAAAAGGACTTAAACAGAGGCAAACAGACTTAGACAGAGGCAAACAGAGGCAAACAGAGGCAATCAGAATGAAACAGAGCCAAAAAGACTAAAAGAGAGGCAAACAGACTGAAACAGAGGCAAATAGACTTAAACAGAGGCAAACAGACTTAAACAGAGGCAAACAGACTTAAACAGAGGCAAACAGACTTAAACAGAGGCAAACAGACTTAAACAGAGGCAAACAGAGTGAAACAGAGGCAAACAGAGAGAAACAGAGGCAAACAAAGTGAAACAGAGTGCAACAGAGGGAAACAGAGGGAAACAGAGGGAAGCAGACTTAAACAGGGGCAAACAGAGTGAAACAGAGGCAAACAGACTTAAACAGAGGCAAACAGACTTAAACAGAGGCAAACAGACTTAAACAGAGGCAAACATGCAAACAGATGCAAACAGAGGGAAACAGAGTGAAACAGAGGGAAACAGAGGGAAACAGAGGGAAACAGAGGGAAACAGACTTAAACAGGGGCAAACACAGTAAAACAGAGGCAAACAGACTTAAACAGAGGCAAACAGAGTGAAAGAGGGGCAAACAGATTGAAACAGAGGCAAACAGACTTAAACAGAGGCAAACAGACTGAAACAGAGGCAAACAGACTTAAACGGAGGCATACAGACTTAAACAGAGGCAGACAGAGGCAAACAGACTTAAACAGCGTTAAACAGAGTGAAACAGAGGCATAAAGAGTGAATCAGAGGCAAGAAGAGTGAAACAGAGGCAAAAAGAATGAAGCAGAGGCAAACAGACTGAAGCAGAGGAAAACAGACTGAAACAGAGGCAAACAGACTTAAACAGAGGCAAACAGACTGAAACAGAGGCAAACAGAGTGAAACAGAGGCAAACAGAGTGAAACAGAGGCAAACTTCTTAAACAGAGGCAAACAGAGGTAAACAGAGGCAAACAGAGATAAACAGAGGCAAACAGAGTGAAAGAGAAGCAAACAGAGTGAAACAGAGGCAAACAGACATAAACAGAGGCAAACAGAGGCAAACAGAGGCAAACAGACTGAAACAGAGGCATACAGACTTGAACAGAGGCAAATAGACTTAAACAGAGGCAAAAAGAGTGAAACAGAGGCAAACAGAGTGAAACAGAGGCAAACAGAGTGAAACAGAGGCAAACAGAGTGAAACAGAGCCAATCAGACTTAAACAGAGGCAAACAGACTTAAACAGAGGCAAACAGACTTAAGCAGAGGCAAACAGACTTAAACAGAGGCAAACAGACTTAAACAGAGGCAAACAGAGAGAAACAGAGGCAAACAGAGAGAAACAGAGAGAAACAGAGTGAAACAGAGTGAAACAGAGTGAAACAGAGTGAAACAGAGGCACACAGACTTAAACATGGGGAAAACAGAGTGAAACAGAGGCAAACAGAATGAAACAGAGGCAAACAGATTGAAGCGGAGGCAAACAGGACTGATACAGAGGCAAACAGACTGAAACAGAGGCATACAGACTTAAACAGAGGCAAACAGACTTAAACAGAGGCAAACACAGGCAAAAAGACTGAAACAGAGGCAAACAGACTGAAACAGAGGCAAACAGACTGAAACAGAGGCAAAGAGACTGAAACAGACAAACAGACTGAAACAGAGGCATACATACTTGAACAGAGGCAAATAGACTTTAACAGAGGCAAACAGAGGCAAAAAGAGTGAAACAGAGGCAAACAGTGTGAAACAGAGGCAAACAGAGTGAAACAGAGGCAAAAAGACTTAAACAGAGGGACACAGACTTAGACAGAGGCAAACAGGCTTAAACAGAGGCAAACAGACTTAAACAGAGGCAAACAGACTTAAACAGAGGCAATCAGATGCAAATAGAGGCAAACAGACTGAAACAGAGGCATACAGACTTGAACAGAGGCAAATAGACTTAAACAGAGGCAAAAAGAGTGAAACAGAGGCAAACAGAGTGAAACAGAGGCAAACAGAGTGAAACAGAGGCAAACAGAGTGAAACAGAGGCAAACAGAGGCAAACAGAGGCAAACAGAGTGAAACAGAGGCAAACAGAGTGAAACAGACGCAAACAGAGTGAAACAGAGGCAAACAGAGTGAAACAGAGGCAAACAGACTTAAACAGAGGCAAACAGACTTAAACAGAGGCAAACAGACTTAAACAGAGGCAAACAGACTTAAACAGAGGCAAACAGACTTAAACAGAGGCAAACAGACTTAAAACAGAGGCAAACAGACTTAAACAGAGGCAAACAGACTGAAACAGAGGCAAACAGACTGAAACAGGGGCAAACAGAGTGAAACAGAGTCAAACAACTTAAACAGAGGCAAAAAGACTTAAACAGAGGCAAACAGACTTAAACAGAGGCAAACAGAGGCAAACAGAGGCAATCAGAATGAAACAGAGTGAAACAGAGCCAAAAAGACTAAAAGAGAGGCAAACAGACTGAAACAGAGGCAAATAGACTTAAACAGAGGCAAAAAGACTTAAACAGAGGCAAACAGACTTAAACAGAGGCAAACAGACTTAAACAGAGGCAAACAGAGTGAAACAGAGGCAAACAGAGAGAAACAGAGGCAAACAGAGTGAAACAGAGTGAAACAGAGTGAAACAGAGTGAAACCGAGGAAACAGACTTAGACAGAGGCAAACAGGCTTAAACAGAGGCAAACAGACTTAAACAGAGGCAAACAGACTTAAACAGAGGCAATCAGATGCAAATAGAGGCAAACAGACTGAAACAGAGGCATACAGACTTGAACAGAGGCAAATAGACTTAAACAGAGGCAAAAAGAGTGAAACAGAGGCAAACAGAGTGAAACAGAGGCAAACAGAGTGAAACAGAGGCAAACAGAGTGAAACAGAGGCAAACAGAGAGAAACAGAGGCAAACAAGGTGAAACAGAGTGAAACAGAGGGAAACAGAGGGAAACAGAGGGAAACAGAGGGAAACAGACTTAAACAGGGGCAAACAGAGTGAAACAGAGGCAAACAGACTTAAACAGAGGCAAACAGACTTAAACAGAGGCAAACAGACCTAAACAGAGGCAAACATGCAAACAGATGCAAACAGAGGGAAACAGAGTGAAACAGAGGGAAACAGAGGGAAACAGAGGGAAACAGAGGGAAACAGACTTAAACAGGGGCAAACACAGTAAAACAGAGGCAAACAGACTTAAACAGAGGCAAACAGAGTGAAAGAGGGGCAAACAGAGTGAAACAGAGGCAAACAGACTTAAACAGAGGCAAACAGACTGAAACAGAGGCAAACAGACTTAAACGGAGGCATACAGACTTAAACAGAGGCAGACAGAGGCAAACAGACTTAAACAGCGTTAAACAGAGTGAAACAGAGGCATAAAGAGTGAATCAGAGGCAAGAAGAGTGAAACAGAGGCAAAAAGAATGAAGCAGAGGCAAACAGACTGAAGCAGAGGAAAACAGACTGAAACAGAGGCAAACAGACTTAAACAGAGGCAAACAGACTGAAACAGAGGCAAACAGACTGAAACAGAGGCAAACAGACTGAAACAGAGGCAAACAGACTGAAACAGAGGCAAACAGACTGAAACAGAAGCAAACAGAGGCAAAAAGAGTGAAACAGAGGCAAACAGAGTGAAACAGAGGCAAACAGAGTGAAACAGAGGCAAACTTCTTAAACAGAGGCAAACAGAGGTAAACAGAGGCAAACAGAGATAAACAGAGGCAAACAGAGTGAAAGAGAAGCAAACAGAGTGAAACAGAGGCAAACAGACATAAACAGAGGCAAACAGAGGCAAACAGAGGCAAACAGACTGAAACAGAGGCATACAGACTTGAACAGAGGCAAATAGACTTAAACAGAGGCAAAAAGAGTGAAACAGAGGCAAACAGAGTGAAACAGAGGCAAACAGAGTGAAACAGAGGCAAACAGAGTGAAACAGAGGCAAACAGACTTAAACAGAGGCAAACAGACTTAAACAGAGGCAAACAGACTTAAACAGAGGCAAACAGACTTAAACAGAGGCAAACAGAGAGAAACAGAGGCAAACAGAGAGAAACAGAGAGAAACAGAGTGAAACAGAGTGGAACAGAGTGAAACAGAGTGAAACAGAGGCACACAGACTTAAACATGGGGAAAACAGAGTGAAACAGAGGCAAACAGAATGAAACAGAGGCAAACAGATTGAAGCAGAGGCAAACAGACTGAAACAGAGGCAAACAGACTGAAACAGAGGCATACAGACTTAAACAGAGGCAAACAGACTTAAACAGAGGCAAACAGAGGCAAAAAGGACTGAAACAGAGGCAAACAGACTGAAACAGAGGCAAACAGACTGAAACAGAGGCAAAGAGACTGAAACAGAGACAAACAGACTGAAACAGAGGCATACATACTTGAACAGAGGCAAATAGACTTTAACAGAGGCAAACAGAGGCAAAAAGAGTGAAACAGAGGCAAACAGAGTGAAACAGAGGCAAAAAGAGTGAAACAGAGGCAAAAAGACTTAAACAGAGGCACACAGACTTAGACAGAGGCAAACAGGCTTAAACAGAGGCAAACAGACTTAAACAGAGGCAAACAGACTTAAACAGAGGCAATCAGATGCAAATAGAGGCAAACAGACTGAAACAGAGGCATACAGACTTGAACAGAGGCAAATAGACTTAAACAGAGGCAAAAAGAGTGAAACAGAGGCAAACAGAGTGAAACAGAGGCAAACAGAGTGAAACAGAGGCAAACAGAGTGAAACAGAGGCAAACAGAGGCAAACAGAGGCAAACAGAGTGAAACAGAGGCAAACAGAGTGAAACAGACGCAAACAGAGTGAAACAGAGGCAAACAGAGTGAAACAGAGGCAGACAGAGTGAAACAGAGGCAAACAGACTTAAACAGAGGCAAACAGACTTAAACAGAGGCAAACAGACTTAAACAGAGGCAAACAGACTTAAACAGAGGCAAACAGAGAGAAACAGAGGCAAACAGAGAGAAACAGAGAGAAACAGAGTGAAACAGAGTGGAACAGAGTGAAACAGAGTGAAACAGAGGCACACAGACTTAAACATGGGGAAAACAGAGTGAAACAGAGGCAAACAGAATGAAACAGAGGCAAACAGATTGAAGCAGAGGCAAACAGACTGAAACAGAGGCAAACAGACTGAAACAGAGGCATACAGACTTAAACAGAGGCAAACAGAATTAAACAGAGGCAAACAGAGGCAAAAAGACTGAAACAGAGGCAAACAGACTGAAACAGAGGCAAACAGACTGAAACAGAGGCAAAGAGACTGAAACAGAGACAAACAGACTGAAACAGCGGCATACATACTTGAAACAGAGGCAAATAGACTTTAACAGAGGCAAACAGAGGCAAAAAGAGTGAAACAGAGGCAAACAGAGTGAAACAGAGGCAAAAAGAGTGAAACAGAGGCAAAAAGACTTAAACAGAGGCACACAGACTTAGACAGAGGCAAACAGGCTTAAACAGAGGCAAACAGACTTAAACAGAGGCAAACAGACTTAAACAGAGGCAATCAGATGCAAATAGAGGCAAACAGACTGAAACAGAGGCATACAGACTTGAACAGAGGCAAATAGACTTAAACAGAGGCAAAAAGAGTGAAACAGAG